>CAUYQV010192234.1:0-36063 GCA_963574575.1 Galagoides demidoff | reverse complement strand
GAATCCCCAGCCCGGGCCCGCCAAACAACAATGATGGCTGCAACCAAAAAATGGCCGGGCGTTGTGGCGGGCGCCTGTGGTCCCAGCTGCTTGGGAGGCAGAGGCAGGAGACTCGCTTGAGCCCAGGAGTTGGAGGTTGCTCTGAGCTGTGATGCCATGGCACTCTACCCAGGGGGATAGCTTGAGGCTCTGTCTCAAAAAAAAAAAAAAAAGAATTTGGGCTCTTTTAGAGAACTCACGTAAGTGTATCATGCTGGTCCTTCTGTGACTGAGTTATTTCACTTAGCATCATGTTCTCCAGATAAATACATATTATTACACATGGTAGGATTTCTTTTAGGCTGAAAAATATTCCATTGTATGTATCAACCACATGTTCTTCATCCACGCCTGTATCAATGTATGTTTAAGTTGTTTCTTTATATTTGCAATTGTGAATGATGCTGCAATGACCACAGGGGTGTGTGTACCTTTCAGATCTTGATTTTAATTATTTGGGATACATACCCCAAAGTGGGATTTCTGGATCAGATGGTAGTTCTATTTTTAATTTTTTGAAGCAGCTCTATACTGTTTTCCTCAGTGGCTTTGCCATTACACATTTCCCCGCACAGTGTTCAAGAGTTCTAGTGTATCCACATTGTCACTGACACTTACTGTGGTGGTTGTTTGATGATAGCCATCCTAACGGAAGTGGGGTGAGATTTACTGTGGCTTTAATGTGCATTTACCTGACAATTAGGGTGTCGAGTGCTTTCTTATATACTACATATCTAGTGGCCACTTGTATGTCTCCCTTGGAGAAGTATCAATTAAGTTCTTTGCCCATATTTTCATCAAGATTTATTTGTTTGCTCTGGAGGCATAGGAGTATCTTGTATGTTTTAGATATTAACACCTTACAAAGTAAAGGGTTTTGAATACTGTCTTTAATTTCCTGACTTGTCTTTTTACTCTGTTGAGGGTTTCCTTTGCTGTGCAGAAGCTATTTCATTTTCCACAGTCCCACTGGTCTATTTTTGCTTTTACTGCTTATCCAAGATATCATTGTCAAGACCAATGTGAAGAAGTTTTCTTCTATATTTTCTTCTGTGAATTAACTGATTTCAGGCTGTATGTTTAAGTCTGTAGTATATTTTTAGTTTATTTTGGTGTAAATCAGGGGTATAATGTCATTTTACTCAAGGACATCCAGTTTTCCAGACACCATTTGTTGAAGAGGCTATTTTTTTCCCCAGTGTATCCTTGGTACCTTTGTGAAAGACCATGTGATTGTACATGCATGTAGGATTTATTTCTGGGCTCTCTGTTTGGGAATTCTTAAATAATAACCAGGCTGACTCTTTGAATTGCACCACACTTCCTGTTTGAATTATTCAGTAGTTATGCATTGAGCCCCTCGCATGTGACACACACTAAACATAAATTCTCAAATTTCTGATCCTCTTTTTAAAAATTGTCCTACATTTTCACATTTCCTTTCTAAAGGAGAAGTGAAATGCAGAAGAAACGGAAACACTGAAGAGTCCCGTTTCATTATAAAGTCAATACTTCTAGCAGCGATTCAGGAACTTAATCTGTAAATGATTGCTTCACGTTTTTAACTCCAATCTTTCTCTTCCATTTAATTGCATCGTTTGTTTCCTAAAAGCTTTTCAGCTGAATCCAGCTTCACCAATCTCCTAGTATTGCTATACTTAAATTAATAACTCATGTGTTAAATTGTGAATAAAATTTGCATCGAAAAACCTAGAGATCTTAGCAGTCTGTGTAATGTTCCACTATTCGTTTTTTAATGGGAATAGGTTGATTTGGATGTTATGTGATAGAGGGGCTCTGGAGATAGACCTGGAAATGGATTGGTCAATGTAACTGTATCTTGATTGAAGATGTCCTTAGCATTGTTCTAGGAATGCTTGAAAACGTATTAGTGATGATTTAAGAGTCTGTGAGTCAGACTCACATGATTCTCTAAATTATTCTACTGCCAAGAGGCTTCCTTTAGCAGAAGTAGAATCTTTATTTCCTACCCATACTACTCTAGTAGTATGTTTATATCTTGTAATTCTTTCTTCGAGGAAAAATGGTCATTTCTGTTTCATCTTTGACATTTATTTCCACTGCCATCTCCTCATTTAGATCCTTATCACTATTTTTGCAAAAAAGAAATTTCATGGAGGAGAGAAAAATAATTATTGTTATTTTATTTTTGAAACTTAATTTTTCTTTTTTGGAAATTACCCTTGAAAGATTATTTTCTTTGTTTGGTTTTTAAAAACTTGAATTTAAGTCAAGAATCTTCATTAACTATATTTCCATAAGCCTGACTAGAGCTGCTCTCATTTTATTATTGTGAACATTGTCCTAAATCTGTGGCTTATCTAGGACCTCCCTTCTCAATGCATTCTTAGCTCCAAGATCAAACAAATAAGGGGTCAGTGTAGAAAGTAATGTTTATAAGTAACGCCACTTGGTTCTGCCCGTTTAAGCCCTTTGATGATGAGTCTCATCATTTCCAAAAGAAGAACAACAACAATATCTGCACTATATTATTGTAATATTTAAATTAAATATCTGTTAAAACAATCATTGTCCCAGAATCTAATTAATAGTAATGTCTAAATAAATGTTCACTGGTACTTGTTCCAACCAAAACTATTTACTACCTGTTTACCCTTAGTAAATATTTAAGTGATATTTAAGAGTATTTACTTAAACATTTACTATTCAAATATTTTCTAACTGCCAGTTAAATAAGAAGTGGCTCCTAGTTTTAGGGCATGTCCTTTGTGATTAATTATGTATATTTCCTTATCTTCAGAGAATAATGTAATATACATAATAGCAGCCATCTGGACATTTTGGCGTCTTGATTCCATGCTTTACACGTCAGGGATTATGTATGCAGGCTTTGCACCATAGGTTTAAGTCTCAGATCTGAATTTGGGTGAATAACCTAATAATATCTCTGGCCCCTGACATCTCATTTGTAAATGAGGATAGTGGTTACCTAACAAGGCTATTGGAAAGTTTTAAATAAGATGATATATGTGAGAAGGCTTAGTACAGTGACTATCACATAATAAGTATTATCTGAAGCTTAACTGCAGTTATCAGACATAGCTTCAATTGAAATATCAATAATTGACTAATTTGTGAATGTACTCTTTAAGGTCTATGGTAAATCATCATTGGATATAATCAGAATCCTGTAAGTTAGGCTTAGAACAGATAATTTCAAGCTCCTAGCAATCAGGTGCTTAACTTTGCTCTATCTGTTCTGATTTACATTTCAACCAGAATATATATTTCAAGCTAAACCCTCAGGTTAAAAACATTTTAAATGTTTACAAAAAAGAAAAAAAATCAATTTTTTAAGAAAACATACCTTTATTTTATGATATAAGAAAGCCAAAAATAAAATACAAAGAATACAAGTACATAGGCAGACTTAGAACTGTTTTGCATTAAAAAATCAAAATATTGGGTGGCGCCTGTGGCTCAGGTGGGGCACTGGCCCCATATGCTGAGGGTGGTAAGTTTGAGACCAGCCCCGCCCAGCTAAAACAGTAATGAAACTGCAACAACAACAAAAAAAAAAAAAAAAAAAAGAAAGAAAATAAAAGAAGCTGGGCACTGTAGCAGGCACTTTATAGGCCCAGCTAGTCAGGAAGTGGAGGCAAGAGAACCACTTAAGCCCAAGGAGTTTGAGGTTGCTGTGAGCTGTGACACTATAGCACTCTACCCAGGGCAACAGTGTGAGACTCTGTCTCAAAAAAAAAAAAAAATCCAAATCTTTTAATATGGTTTTCTGAAGACTCTGATGTGATACAGCGCCTTCCTTTTCCTACTAACATACACTTTCTCAGCTGCCCTTCCTACACAGCCACTACTGTTTTCAAGAATAAAGACAAAAACAAAGTACTATTTGTCACTCTCTGACATTACCAGTGTTACTTTTTTCTTTCTAGAACTATTCACACCAAAAAGGGCCAATTTTTCAAATTTAAAATAATGCCTCCTCTAAATCCAAAAAAGATAATTTAATAAACTAGACCTGTGTAGCCATATTCATATTTTTTAAGAAAGTTCTAATACAAGGGCATTTTCAGAAATCATTTAAAAATAAAGTAAAATAAGTATAATTAGCCATCTCAATTTTGAATATACATATTTTGTTTCTTCATGCTGGGAAAAGTTAATTTTTAAACTCTGATTAGGGGTTATTATGTTTTGTCTAAAGCTATGGTGACTATAATAAGACAGGACATTATTGGAATAGACATTAACATGACCAGGGGCCAATATTTGAAATAGTTTGCACTGCAGGATACTCAGAATCTTTTGGAAAACACTGGAAGCTTTATGTAAGGCTGATTTTTGTTTCATCTGGTGTTGTTCACATATGACATTTTAAATTAAATTCTTTATCAGCATTTTCATAAATTATTAATATTGGTTATTTTCTAACAATATAATTAAAAACTAAAGGAAATATGGTGGGATGATATTAAAGTTAAGCAAGACATCAAACTGTATTTCATAAGCTTAAAAAATGAAACAGAGAGAAATCATACAGTAATAATAGATGAAGCCTGTCTAGATTGGAGTATGGTAACAAAGGTTGAGAACAGAAAGTACCGGTAAATTCACAGCTATTGCCTTTTTAATCGACAATTTATTATTTGTACATGACCTTATAATTTAGCCCTCATTCAAAGACCACTAGCTTTTACTTCACAAGTACATCAAGCACAGCAGGCTTAATAAAATTAGAAATCCAGATGGTGCAATTTGTAGTTTCAAAGTCCAAAGGATTGATGATCTGAAAACAAAACCTGGGAAAGAAAAGAAAAGAAAAAAATAACATGAAAGGTACGCTTTCTTGGCTTTTAAAGTGCAGGAACATTTATATCTTTACATTTGAAAAATTTCCATAATTATCACTGTTTCAAAGTTCATAAACATGATTGTTTTTCATCAGACGACCTGGTCTTAACAACAAATATAATAGGTTAGTTATATTTTATCATATTATATTATGTAATAGTTTCATTAAAATTTTAGTTAAGAGGCAGAAAAATTGTATTTTTGGAAAAAGTAGCATTGGTGACATTAAATACAACAAACAAGCTACTACATTGTTTAAAAAATTCAGCTATATTGTTTATTCCATGACGAATATACTATGGATTATCTAATTATGTTAATAGTTGGACAATATTTTGCCACATTCAATATTAGATTTTTAGTTATATCTTTCTTTCTGCTTTTGTTTGCAATATTATTACACTTATTATATTTTTATAATAATAATTTTATAAGGAATGTTCATTGATACATTTCAATTACCTTAGTTATGTGTGAAATTAGCTTCCCTGAGCTTTTAGATGGAAGCTTATTTTAAATATTATCACAGAATTTATAACTTTCTTTATTGTTTGCTCCTATTGTTCTTCATGATTTTTTAAATTGACCCAGTTGTCCAGATCCCATTTCATTTTTATTCCATTTCCCTCAATTTCTTCTTAATGGAGGGATCATTTTTTTTTTTTTTTGGAAAGAAGACTTGTATAGTCAGTTTTGAAGGTTCATAGGGAATATGTTACATGTATGAGTTTTATATGTCAACTCGAGTACTCGAGTAGACTACACTCTCATGTACTCAAATCTAAGTGTGGCTGTGATGGTGATTTGCACATGAGATCAAAAATACATAGTCAGTTGAGTTTATATAAGAGAAATCATCCCAAATAATCTGAAGGGACCTAATTGAATCAGTTGAATGACTGGATGAGTAGAACTGGCATTTATGTGAAAAAAAAAAAAATTCCACCTGTGGGATGCATTTTCAGTTTGTCCAACAGATTTTGAACTTTCCTAGGCAACCCCAAAATTGTATAAGTAAATTCTTTACAATAAATTTTACAACTTACATCTTGTATGGGTTCTTTTTTTTTTTTTTTCAGGTTGAGCCTTAATGAATACAACATTCCTTCAGTCCCAACTAGGAACTCTTTGTATACACAATCTATTACAGTAAGCTAACTCCCTTCTGTTTTTAGCATGCAATAGATTTTAATCGACACTGTTGCATATTATAAGGCCCTTTTATTCTCAGTTCTAGTATATGGCTAACTTTCTTCCCCTGTTTCTTCTTGCACAGATATTAATACGATGTATCTCATGGATGGTCATGGCTTTATATTCTTGCAGTTTATTGTTCATAAGGGTCGCAAATTATAATCATTCTCATTATTCATTAAAGCAATGTCCCATGAAGTCATCATCAATGGTAAATTAGCGAATACTGAATCATTGGCAGTACCATCCCTCATGCATTAACAGAGCCTACTTACCTAATACTTGTTATTTCTCTAGAAGGCACGTGAGAGATTTATTGTGCTTACTTTGAGTTTATTATACCTGGCAGACATTGAGAACTAGAAAATTCCCAACAAAAAGTACCAATATGCAAAAATTATGGCACTAAATACAATGCAATAGAGGAACCTTGTTTATAGTGTGAGAGATGAGACAAAAAGGTAGAGTTTCATATTGTTCGACCTCAGCTGGGAATGTGCAATTTAAACACTTCAAAGTTGTCACTGTTCTAAATATTCAAATTTCTGCAAGTAACTGAAGATACACCATGAGCATGGATTTATAGAATACAAGTAAATTATAGTGAGTAGGTAGGTTTTAAAATACAGAGCTGCAAAGCATGAGAATGTACCAGCTATTTTTAAAAAATGCTTACTAACAGAATTTTGGTTTTGCTATGCAGTACCTTTGTCTGAAGATATTGTTGCTGCTGCTACTGTGATTGTTTAGAAAGAATCCAAACTACCTCCCCATTCCACTGCTATCTAACCAGAATTTATCAAGCATTTCCCCATCTCGAGTATATAATTTAAAAGGACAAAGCCCTGACATTTAATGAAAATAACAAGTTCCCCTCCTTAAACTTTACCAGCTTGAAAGTTGTTTCCATAAATGAAAACACTTCCAGTTATTTCAGATATTTACTATGTTGTTTATCCTCATGGATATATTGAATACTGTTGTTTATCATCATATTATTTGTTGAAGATTGAAATGATATGAAGACAAACAACAAAATAATGTGATAGATCAGATAAGGCCGTATAAAGCAGCATTGCTTTGATGAGTATGTTTTAAGTGTCACTTAGTTAAGAGCTGGGTATCTACAGCAAACAGCACCTGGGTGCTATGCCTAAACAGATTGCCCATACAGTAGAAGATTGGATCCTATCTAGACATTCCTTAGGTAAAACACAAAATGTCCAGAACACAATTGAACTATTACTTTTTATACAAAGAAACAGAAAAATCACAACTTAAATTAGAAAAAAAAACATCAACAGATGTCAAAATGAGATTAGTAAAATGGTAGAATATTTAGCAAAGATTTTTAAAAAGTAATTCCATAAAGGCCTCCCAATATATAAAAGCCCTTGAAACAAAAGCAAAGGTGAAAATTCTCAGTAAATAAATAAAGATGAAAATAGAAAATAAATGGAAATTTTTAAATGGAAAAGAATAGAATTTAAAAAGTCACTGAATGGGCTCAAAAGAACATAGACTAGACCCAAGGAGAGGATCAGGAAACTTTAAGATGGAAAAACAAAAATTATCTCATCTTAATAACAGAGAGAAATATTCTGGATCAAAAAGAACAGAGTCTCAGAGACGAGTTAGTTAATAATAAAATATCTATTATTTTTATAATGTGACTTTCAAAAGAATAGGACACTGGGTTAAAAAAGCATTTGAGAAATAATTGCTGTAGTTGTTTCAAATATGCTAAAAAATAATAAATGTAAGAAGTAAGCAAACTCAAACCAAGACAAAGCCAAAGAAATTCATGCCAACGTATGTCATAATCAAATTTTTGAAAATCAACCAAAAGTATTTTAAAAGGCTGGCAAAAAATAATACATTAACTATAGTGAACCATCAATGCAAATGGCAATGGATTTTTGATCTCAAACCATGGAGACCAGCAGAAGGTAACACATATTGTGAGTGCCGAAAAAAAGTAACAACAAAGCCAGAATTTTATATCTGAAAGAAATATTCTTTAAGTATGAGGTGAGATAAAAACAGTCTTAGACAATGGAAAACTATGAGAATTTGATAGCTGACATATTTTTAAAAGGTAACTAAAGAAAATTCTTCAAACATAATGGAAATGATGAAAGAAAAAATCTTGGGATATTAAGAAGGAAAAAAACAATGGCATGAGTATAAATATCCACAAATATAATAAATTACCATTCTACTTTTGAGTTTTCTAAATGATAATAGTGGAAGTCAAATTAAAAATACTATTTGATATGATATCCAGTGTAACTAGAGAAAATACTTGGGAATACTTTCTATATTAAATATAGAAAGAGGACAAAGAAACCTAAATGAAGTTAAGAGATTTATTGTTATTATTTACTTATTTTGATGCTGGTATCTGATAAATTATGTATTTATAATAAAGTACAATAACTACTAAAAATATACATAGAGACACAATCAAAAACTCTTCAGAAATATCAAAAAATGTAATGATTTTAGAAAATCCCACACATGTAGGAAAAGTAAAACAGAATTTTAATACATAAGAAGTGAATAGAAAATAGAAAATAAAATGAGATATGATATGTATCAATAATTACATTAAGTATAAGTTGTCCAAAAGCATGAACTAAATGACAGAGATGGAGAAAGTGGATTTTAAAAGCATGAACTATATTCTATCTATAAGAAAGTTACATGAAATATAACAATACACATAATGTGCAATTTAAGGATTTAAAATTACATACTACAAAAACATGAATTAAAAGTATACAGGAATGCCTTTAATAATATTAGACACAGTAGAATTTACAGCAAAGAAAATTGTCAAGGATAGGAAAATATGCTATAAGATGATAAAGTGTCAATTTACCAAGACGATACCAAAGTTTCAAAATATATGAGAAAAAAAAATTGATAGAATTAAAGTGACAGATTAAAAAATATACAAAATTATAAAAGAAATGCTAACAATATTCTCTCACCAATTGACAGAACTACCAAAGAAAAAACTAGTAAGGATATTGAGAACTTTTAAGACAACATCTGTTAATAGGGTCTCGATGCCATGTATATAATACACCTCATTCGCCATCAGCAAAACAGACATTATTTTGAAGTTCCCATAAAACAGTCACAAAGATAGACCATACTGGGTGGTGCCTGTGGCTCAAAGGAGTAAGGCACTGGCCCCATATGCCAGAGGTGGCGGGTTCAAACTCAGCCCCGGCCAAAAACTGCAAAAAAAAAAAAAAAAAAAAAAAATAGACTATGTTTAGGCTCATAAAACACACTTCCAAAATTTACATGAGTTAAAGTTATACTGACTATATTCTTTAACTATAGGAAATCAAATTAAACATCAATAGGTAACAGGAAAGCTTCCAAACACTTTGAAATAAAGCAATACAATTTTAAACTGTAGTTAAAATGTCAGTAAGAATCTCAAATAAAATCATAGATCAGGGAAAAGAAAATGAAAGCAACATATTAATTTTGGAAGGATATTGTGAAAAAAGAAAAGTTTATATTGCTAAAGGATTAGTAAAAATGAGAGCAGCATCTCAAGATGGCTGACCAAAGACACCTGGCCCTTGCCCCCTTCACAAGATCGAACAACTAAAATTCAATTGGAGTGTTGTTGAGAGAGAAAACTCCCTTTAGTATTATAAATTTTCTTGTTTTAACAGTCGCTCTCAAAAGTTTATGTGTTTAGTTTACTATTCTTTGTTACGCTTTTTATTTCACTTGAGTCTGGAAGATAAGGGATGAAATTAGGCAGCAGAGCATCACTATGTGACATGATGGGTCTCAACTAAACCTTTCCAAATCAGAAATTATGAGGATTTACTGGAGTCTTAGATTATTTTCATCAATCACCATTAAGGAATAATTTTTGACTTTCTGAGAGGGTTGGGATAGGCAGTATTTAAAGGATAGCTCATGGAATGTGTAGTAGAACTTCTTCCACAGACATTCATGCCATGATTCATTCAAAACCAAACTTTACCCTTACCTTTTAAAGTTCTCACTGTCACTCTTTGCTGAGTTTTTCAGACATTTTGCAGAAAGAGTCAATCCCCTTCTCCTCCATATCGTCTTTAGTGACCATGGTGGTTGCAACATTTTTTACACTGATAAGCCAGTTATAAATTATCTATATGCTTTGCTTTTCATTTTCTAAAATGTATTGACATCTCTTACCTATTGTTATCCCTTTTCTCTTTTTCTTTGTCCATGATGATGTATGTCATTTTTATTTATTTATTATACTTTAGTAAAAATTCATTACAAAGGGAATATTTTTTGTAATTTTTTCCAAGTCTTTTTCTTTAAATTTTAACTAAGTATGTACAGAATACCGTAATAGTTATTATAACTTTCTTCTAAGGAATTAGAATATTTCACAAAACATGCTGAAACAGGCTCAGCACCCTTAGCACAGTTGTTACTGCTCGGGCCACATGCAGCAAAGGTAGCAGATTAGAACCCTAATCAGGCCATCTAAACAATGACAACTGCAACAAAAAAATAGCCAAGCATTGTGGAGGGTGCCAGCTACTTGGGAGGCTGAGGCAAGAGAATCACTTAAGCCAAAGAGTTTGAGGTTGCTGTGATCTGCGATGCCATAGCGCTCTACTGAGGGTAACATAGTGAGACTGTGTCGCCAAAGAAAAAAGTGATATAGAATAAATACATTTTATTTTGGGGTTTTTTTGTATTAATATTTAACATTAAACAAATGACCATAGCTATTATTTACATAAACTCACATAGTCCTGAAATAAAAATATAATGTAACTTTTCTTTCTTTTGCTCAGTCTCACTAGTACTAATCCTGTTACTGTTATCTAAGATTAAAGAGCCTGAAAATATCCACCAAATTTTATATCCACATTTCTGGATATAAGTTCCATTTCATAGGTTCAAACAGTAAAAGTATAAATGGAAAAATGTAAATCTTAAGTAATACTTATTCTATCAATACAAAGGTATTTCATTAGATATCGCTTTCCTTTACTGCTTCTGGATTAATATCATACAGATATGAAAAAGGCAAAAACAAAAACAAAAAAACCCCCAAAAAAACCAGAATGGGAGTAATAACTGGAGTGGAAATTCAACACAGATTCACATAATTTTGCCAAATTCTGTGACATGGCTTCTTATCCTGCTCAATGTATGGGGCTTTATCTTTAAAATAATCTTAAAATGAAAACTTTAGCATGTATTCAAGTGTGACTGCAAGCTCAATTAAGCTCAGAATTGTCAGTTTTAGGCAGCAAGTCAGACATATCTTACTGAAAATGAACCCTAAAAAATCTATATCCTGAGACAGTTCTTACCAGCTCCCAGCTACACACCAATGCACTGCTCTCCTGCTACAGCCTATTGTGCACAGGTGGAAGAGATCTGACGCAAAGCAATGTGGGATACACAATTTAAAGGGAAAGGGACAATGAGACCAAGTGTAAAAAAATTCTCGGTTGTGGCAAGTCAGTTTGATAGATTGGTGTTGCAAGATTTTGTGCCCCAGGGCATACAAATGGAAATTTTAACATCTTCTAAAATTATATTAATCAGAGATCTGATATTTAAAAATATTGAGTTATCCCCACTAGATTAAACTAATTTTTTAGATTAAACTATCTTTAAGAGAATTCCTTAAGAAGTCCAACATTGATGGTTGTGATTTTAAAATATTCCAATGAAAATATAATAGTCAATAATTATGTAATTTAAACCTAGGGATTCAAGGTGAAAATTTTCACATTTATATGATGTGTATAAGTCATGTGGGCCAAATTAAGTGGGCTTGAAATGGGAAAAAGAATTAGGCATAGGGTAGGAAGACACAACATATTGTGAATTTGTGGTGTCTCTTAGAGAACAGAAAGGATTGATAACCAGAATCTATAAAGAAACCAAAAAAATCAACAAGAAAAAAATCAAATGACCACATTTAAAAAGTGGCCAAAGGATATTAACAGAAAAAGAAGATAATGACCAGTAAACATATAAAAAATGCTGATCAGTTCTAATCATTAAGGAAATGCAAATCAAAACTATAATGAGATATCACCTAACTCCATTGAGAATGGCTTTTGTCAAAATGTCCCAAAACATCAGATGTTGGTGTGGATATGGAGAGAAAGGAGCGTTTAAACATTCCTGTCAGGACTGCAAACTAGAACAACCTAAGAAAAATAGTATGGAGATAACCTCAAAGAACCAAAAGCAGAACTGCTATTTGATCCAGCAATACCACAATTGACTATTTGCCCAAAGGAAATAGTCATCTCATCAAAAAGACACATGCCCTATAATGTTCAATGCAGCCTAATTTACAACCACAATGGTGTGGAATCAACCTGAGTGCCCACCAATTCACATGTGCATTCATAAACTGTGGAATATGGATCCTATAAAATACTACTCAGCTATAAAAAAAAGGGTGAGCTAATACAGTTTGTAACAACTTATATGGAACTGGAAAGCTTTCTTCTTAGTGAATTCTTGCAAGAATGGAAAAACGAACACCACATGCACTCACTATTAAATTGGAAGTTATTGATCAATGTGCATCATATGGGAGAGGACTCAGGCTGCAAAAAGCAAATTGTGTAACCAAAACCATTGTACTCCCATAATATACTGAAATAGAAGAAAAAGTGAATACGCTTAACGATGACATCTAAAGTTAATTTTAAAACTAATGTGATTTAGAACTATGATTGATTATTTCAGTGATTAGAATATGCTTTTAGAAAGTCTAAGGGTGTATCCCATTATGATGTAGACTGACAGGATACTTTGCAAAATGATGGTCTAAGTGAGAAAAAATCGGATTATTTTAATTTTGCTCTTTGTCTTAGAGATAAATGGTTTAAGTTTCCCTTCGCTCCTTCTTACTAAATTCTTGTTTTTCAAAAATAATTTATCTCCAAAATTCCTTCCCTCCGCCCCTCCTACCTCCTTTCTTTCCTCTTTCCTTCCCTCGTGTCCTTTTTCTTTCTTCTTTCCTCTCTTTCTACTTCCCTCATCTGTTTTTCCTTTAGTTCTTTACATTGAATGCAAGCTTAAAAGTAATTGAAAATTTGGTTTAAATCCCTGTTTGTAATTGTAGCAAAGATATTTACTCTTCTAAACATTAATACATTTATTTCTGAATTGGATATGATTTTACCTTAGGAAATTGTTTCGAGCGTTGAAGATTCTATAAATTTCATAATTCAGTGGCTGGCAAATGGTGAATATGTATAACATGATAAATATTATTTTCTCTTTCTTATACACTGATATTTTGGCCTTTATCCTTTCTTTGATTCTGTTAAATCACCTATCTTTAAATTCTACAAAAGCATGTAGTAACCAAGATACTTAATTTATACTTAATAGGAAGAGATCTAATGACTCTCTTGTGTGTCCAGTAATATATTTCATAATTAGTTCATAAGGCTTTTTCCAATATAAAATGCTCTACAGAGTTTCAAAGGTAGTATACATGTGATAATACACTCTCTGTTCAGTAAAAAACTTTCATGACAGTCTCAAAGAGGCAGTTAATGAGTTAACTACTCCAGCTCCTCAAGAAAATTAAAATGAATACTTTTCCAGAACCTTCTGAATTAAGATTGGCATGGAGAGCTAGGCCCTTAATGAATTCCAAAGTCTATTCCCAACTTACCTTTGCAGAACCAAAAGCACAAACTTTAAACATCAACCAACTGCATATCCTGTCTGTCTAGGAATATACCCTGGCCACTTTCTGTTACAATGTTATTACTTACGACATCCTTTTGCCTAAATCCTCCTTTATGTACCCATATAATATCAACCCAATTAAGTTAATCTACATAAAATTGGGGAAATAATTATATGTTTTTCTTAGTATTTGTAAGAACCACTCATATCGAAACCACTTTTTAGAATTCAGTTAAACTATAAATCTTTGAGCCCCACCCAAAAACCACTAAATAAATCAGAGTCTGTAGGGGGTTTGTTATTGTAATAAATTAAGTAATTTTAAGGGATTCTGTGCTCACTGAAACTTGAGAATCACTAATGATAGTGATAGATAGATAGACAGATGATAGGTAGATCGGTAGGTAGACAGATGATAGATAATAGATAGATGATAGATAAATGATAGATAGATGGATGGTAGATAGATAGATGATAGATAGATACATAGATAGATAGATAGATCCCTAAGCTGCTACTACATTAAAACACCAGAAACTGGGGTGGCTTAAAAATACAGAAATTTATTCTCTCACAGTTCCGGAGACTAGAAGTACAAAATTAAAGTGTTGGTAGAGTTGGTTCTTTCTGGAGCCTCTGAAGTGTGTTCCATTCCTCTCTCCAAACTTCTGATAGTTGCTGGAAATCTCTGGCATTTCTTGGCTTGCAGTTGCATCACTCCAAACTTACCTGTCACATGTCTTCTTGGGTGTCTCTGTGCCCAAATTTTCCTCTTTTTATAAGGACATTAGTCATTGTATTATGGCCAAACCTAATCCATTATAATATCATTTTTGCTTCATTGTATTTGCAGAGATCATATTTCCAAATAATTTCACATTCTATACTTTATTGAGGGAGACCAGATTCAGCACACACATGGGTACACACCAATCAGGCTATCCAGAAACAACAACCTCAAAATATTAATGGTTTAAAACAAAAAAGGCATACTCATTCCTCTGGCTACTCTACCATGGGGCTCTGTCTGACAGAATCTCTAAAATCTTGGATTATTGTGAACCATTTTCTCAAAGACATAGGAGAATAGAAACCCATATGCTTTCTCTTAAAAGCCTTTTGGCCAAAACTGACGTGTATTTATTCATCTTCCATTGACCAAAAAATTAAATAGCCACACACAAAGACACAGGAAAAATTTACACTGAAGGGAAATCTCCCCATATTCCCTAAAGGAGGAGAGTTCAATCAAGGAAAACCACAATAGATTCCCTAGAGTTACTTGTGTACATTTGCCCTTGAACTTAATCACTAATTTAAAGTTGCCTTAAGATGTAGAAAGATAGGGTACTACATCATAATTCTGAATTGTGCTTTCTTAGGGAGGCAGTTCAGGTAGACCATACATGACCACATTTGATCTTCAAAATAGACTTATAAATTTGGTAGTGCTTTACCGTGTATTTAATAGATTAGGGAACCAATGCACAGTCATAATAATTTGCTAGTATCACCTATAGGCAAAAAGCAATTCAAGCTCAGAGTTTGCTTTTAGACTTACTTTTGAAAAATAAAAAGCACCTTTCCCTTTGTCTGTTGTTTAATGGACCTAGGCTGTGGCACAATAATAGACAAAAGTAAACAAATCAATGAATAAATAATTGACCAAATAAAAAATCAACCATCAAGAATAATGCTTCATTGATAACAATCCTTAGTCTTAATCTATTACCATCTCTTCTAATTTACCTGGGACAATACCAGTTGTCAATTATAAATTCATACAGAAAGAATATGTCTAATTGTTTTACTCTGTGTAACTTAATTTATATGAATTATTTAAAAAAGGACGAATACACAGAACCACCAATATTTTTGGAGCAGGGAGGACATTGTGCTTTGAAAGTGCAGATATAAGACTTCAGGGATGTTGGTGATGTTTCAGGTCAGGATTAGTTGCTGGTTACGTGTGTACTTACTATGAAAAACAGCACTATGATGTAGTTTTTCCAAAATTAAAAAATAAGGAAAAACTAAAATTATATGATAAAATGTTACATACATAAGAACAAATATGATTCTCTACATAAATATTAATCTGACTGACAGAGACTATGCCTTCAGCTCCTGAGGGTGTTAATTAACCTAGGATTCTAAATTCTAAGACATATGAGATTTCAGGTGTTTCTTCAGATAAAAGATTATAAACCTGAAGCAACAGTTATGCAAATATATGAGGATGTTGTGAGTGAATTAATGGATAAAACCCAAATTTGTTATTTCCAAAGCATTTGTTATTTGCTTGTTCTTTGTAATGGTCATGAAGGTCAACACTATACTAGAGCTCTGCTAATGGATGATTCATTTTAGATGAGAACAATGTTGCCTTAGAATAATTAGGATTTTTGCCCAAAAAAGACATGAGGAGCAGTCGTGCTAAGATTCTTGTATCTAACTGTTGTCTATGCCAGGGTTTTGTTGTTGTTGTCTGCTTCTCTCCTATCAGAACTGTCATATTTTATTCACACATCTTAAAGAAGCAGGGAGTTTTCAATATTCTTTATTGTAATTTAAAGAGAATGACTTAATATAAAGAAAGAAACAATAGGCAAAGCACACTTCGGAATTTAGGAAAGATACAGGCTAATTTATAGTTGAAAAGCTCTACTGGAATAATTTTAAATTATATTAAGGGTATTAATAACTGCAAATGAAAAAGAACCACATCACTGCCAGGGCTCATTGGCATTTCCTAAGTTAACTATTAATACAGGTTTAGCTAAGTGGTCTCTATTTTTCTTCAAGGCTACCTCTGGAGTATAATTCTCACAGGCCTCTAGAAATAGCAGTGTTGCTTGTTATTAAATTAGTATATCATTTATGGTTTTGAACATATGGTTAGTCCAATCATAATGAAAATAATGATTCAGCATAAGTATGATGGAATTAAATTTCCATAAATAGTAGTATAATTACAATTCTTATTCGGTGAAAGGTGTACATAAATTTGAAGTAATCGGGATGAAATAATTAGATTGCATTTGGAAACCATTATTCCACAAAGCAAATGTGATACATACTGAGCTATCTGTAATTCTGTTTACACTGCTTTTCAGGAAGAAAAATACAAACACAAACCAATAATGAATTTATACGCAAAATTTTCATAGAGTTTATCATTTATTGTTATAGTATTCATTTTTAAAAATTATTTTACTAATTTTAGAGTGCTTCACCATACTATCAATTTGTCTATTTCAACAAAACTTTTTTTTTTTTGTAGAGACAGAGGCTCACTTTGTCAACCTTGGTAGAGTGCTGTGGCATCACACAGCTCACAGCAACCTCCTCCAACTCCTGGGCTTAGGTGATTTTCTTACCTCAGCCTCCCAAGTAGCTGAGACTACAGGCACCAGCCACCATGCCCAGCTATTTTTGTTGCAGTTTGGCTGAGGCCGGGTTTGAACCCACCACCTTCGGTGGTATATGGGGCTGGTACCCTACTCACTGAGCCACAGGTGCCCCCCAACAAAACTATTTTTTTAAAAAAGAATAATTTCTATCTTTCAGATGTTTATACATAGTACCTCTTAGAAATGCCCCTAATGACAAAAAAACTCATTCCCCAAAATTATTTCACTAAAATCTCAGCTTTTCACAATGAAACAATGATGTGAATGATCTTACATATTTATAAATGACACCTATCCCAAGCCTGTGATCACTCCAAAATTGGAGCATGAAAAATGACAACCTGTAAGAAGAGTTTAAAATTCTTTTGATTTTTTTTGAGATATAAATATAGCTTTTATTTTTGCTGGAGTATCATTTTTTTATTAAGTCACATACACATAGATCATGAATACATTTATGCATATGTGTGGTACAATATCTTAATTTTTTATACGATCTGACGTGCTTACATCAAAACAATCAACATCCTTTTTAAAGTACTACTGCCAGTTAATTTCTGGTTCCCAGCTGCCAAGTTCATGACCAAACATTCTCCACTTAGAGTCCTATAATCACTAGGGAAAATGTTTGTAAATTATGATGGGCACTTCATAAGTAGCACCTGCACTCTCTTGGGCTAATTTCTGGTTTGAGTTTTTGTATTTTTGTTTGTTTTGTTTTGAGGACAAGGCAAAACCTAAGTCTTTGCTTAAAGTTTTGCTGGCAAGTAAGTTCATGAACTCATCTCAGAGAAAGGGCTATATACTTTCCCTGGCATTAATAACTGCAAAGGAAATTACCAACATCATGTTTGAAGTAGTCCTCTTGGGGCACTACCCTCCAGTGCCAGTGCCTAGTGGGTACTTCAAAGCAATTTTGGAACTGTTTCCCTGTAATGACCATCAGACCTATTGTAACAAGGTCTAACAAGTTAAAGTAAAGTTGAGGTCATTTTTATCCTTATCCTGCACCCTCTTCCGCCCTTAACAAAAAGTAAACTTGGTTAACTGTCTAGTTGGGACAAATTCATAATAAATAATCACTTTGATATCAGAAAAATTAGCAACACCATTTTGAGTTTTTATTTCAACAGGCAGAATTTTTTTGGTCATGGAGAATTGGCTGATATCCATTGTGCTCTTTGATGCTTTGATTTGGGGTCCTATTGGTACACCCATGTTTCATCACCAGGGACAAAAAGGTCCAGAACATCATCTTGCCTCTCCAAAAGGTCTTGGCAAACTTCCACTCTCCTTTGCCTTTGCTCAACAGTGAGATCCTTTGGGGTCATTTTTACACTCACCTTTCTCATGCCAAGATTTTCAGTTAAGATTTTCCTAACTTTTTCTCTACTGATATTTACTTTGTCTGCTATGCTTCTCACAGTCAGCTAATATTTTTGACATACGATTCAATGAATTTTTTAACATTTTCATCAGTTCTCGTACTAGCTGCCCTGACCTTCCCTCACCAGCGATGCTTTCTCTCCCCCTAGAAAAGACATTTAATCCATTTTTACACTGCTGCTTTCCCCATAAATTTGGATTACCATGTCTCTTATTCCACATCTACTCCTGCCACTTTTAACAAGACATTTAACGTTCGCATTGCTCTAATTCAAGCTCCAATGTACTTGCCATAGCACACAAAAACATGCAACAGTAATGAGCGCCACTCTGCCAGGCACCACAGCACATATCAATACAAGCACAGCTGCGAGACTCTGATGTACCAAGGTTAGGAAACCTTACCGAGTTGTTTACAGGGCTGCCAAGGAAGCCCACAGTGGCAAGTTGGGAACTTCATGATCTTCCTGATTTACAATGACTAGAGACAACTTTTTTTCAATCTGAGTAAATAATCTTTATTTCATCTCTCCTTTTACTACGATCGTTTACTCTAAAACTCAATTGTATTTTTAATTTTTTCTTTATATACCTAAAATTTTATTTCCTAATTCCATTTCTTTTTGTTTTTTTACCCTATTTCTTGAATATTTCCCTGGTTTTTTTTTTTTTTTTGGTTTTTAATGTGAAAAAGACATATGTAAAAAATTCTATAGAGAAAAAAGCTACAGCTTAATGAATTCATGTACCCAGCAGAAGTTACATAACATATTGTCACCACCACCAGGAAGTTCGTTATTGGCACCTTTCAAATCACGCACTCCTCCCTTCTCCAAAAAAGTATTTATGATTCTAATTGCATGTCACTCTTTTACTTTTCCACGTACATCATATAAATAAAGTCACACAGAAGAAATTTGCCTAATTCTTCTACTCAGTGCTATGTTTGTGAGAGTTATCCATGATATTATGACTAGCTATAATTTATTCTATTTCATCACGGTATAGTTTTCCATCTTTATACACAGAAAAATTGATTTGTTCATTCTCTTCTTTTTCCACATTCTTAGAACTTAATATTGTCAGTTTTTTTCTTTACCATGTAACTGGTTAATTGATTTGCATTTCTGGGATTACTGAAAGAATGGATTACTCTTTTATCTTTATGGCTTATTCCCGACTCCTGCTCTGTTGGCTGTTGAATATGTTATTTCTTTTTTACCTTTTTCTTCTACTCTGATTTTATTTTCTTTACTAAATTTCTTGAAATGGAAACTATAACTTTAAAGTTTTTATTATTGAGGTGCTTTAACATCATTTGTGTTGAAATGTTCTAGTTCTGTTTCAGTTTAATTTTAAACTTTTGTGTTAATTTTCAACTATCTGGAAAACATCAACTTTCTGATTCCCTTGCAGCTTATTGTATTGGTTCAAGGAAATGGTTTGCATGGTTTCCATTTTAGAAATGACTTGACAGTTGCTTTATGGTACACTAGATTGATATTTTTATAAATGTTTATATGTGCTAAAAGTGGAAATTTATTGTCATTTTACTGTCATTTCTGTTAAAAAGAGCTGTTTGGTTTTTTTTTTATATATTATGAATGTCTGTTATTTCTGTTTTTATTGTTTTTAAGTATTCTCATTATCTTTGTATTTTGCAGATTCACTATTATTGCTAAAAATATTTAATGGATCTGATACTGGAATTTCGCTCTTCAGTAGATTCTTGGTCTCGGGGATTTGAAGAATGAACCCACACACCACAGATCAGTGGTAAGATAGGACTCTTATTAGAAGAAGTAAAAAGCACCAGAGCTTCTGGAAGGGGGAAAGAACTGAAGAACTCTCTCTGGAGTCTCCACGTAGGCTCTTTTATCCAGGGGTTTTAGAGCATTGCAAGTGGCTGGCAGTTGATCCTTCACAACCTTTGTCCCTGAGAAGGGATTAGGGTGTGTGCTCCTACCCAAGGTGGAATCACCCAAAAAACCATCACAGGCTGCTTTGTTCCCGATCTTATCAGAGCTCAGAGGGTGTGTCCCGAAGAAGGCAGTCTGCTTGTGCTTGGAAATGGGGGTCTTACCTCTGAGTTCACCTGGGCCTAGAAAATGGGGGACTCCCTGTCTAGCCCTGAGTGGTGGAATCCTGTATCAGATCTATATTTGTTTATTTTTTTGTGTGCTATTGGCTATCTTAAAATTTTGTCTTGATATCTTTCATAAGTGTTTGATTAAATTCTTATTCCTAGTCAAATATTTAAATATTATTTCTGCCCTAAATGCTCTCTTTTTTCCTTCTGTAGTTTGGTTTCTGATATGTTAAACCATCTCAAGTTTTTATCCATTTCTCTCAAGGGGAATTTTGTTTGTTCTAGTCTTTTTACCTCCTGCTTCATTACAGAGAAATTATTCTAAACCTCCTTCAGTTAACTTATTTTTTCTCTAGTTGTGTCTGATTGTTAGTAAGATATCTAATAAACTCATAATTTTATATATTGTATTTTTTGCTTTAGAACGTAAGTTAAGTTTTAAAAATTTCATTATTTCATTATTTTTAAATAATAGATAATACTTGTATTACATTCATAAAATATAATGTGATGTTTTAATGTATTTATACAATGTTTGGTGATTAAATCAAACTAAGTTTTTAAACTGTTATATCATTATTAACAGTGTTGTTGTCTCTGTAATAAATCAACTTTTTATATTGTTGATTCACAAAAAGATTATTTTCAAAATTTTGCTTCGGAATTAGAATATTTACAGTTCACCATGCAACTATACATTTCATTGTTTTATGCTTCTGCTAGTTTTTGATCATTATCTTCTAGATCAAAAATCAGTCCACTGATTCATGAGTCAAGGTGATGGCATATTACTTCAAGGAAGACTTTTTTCTTCTGGCATGTAGCTATGCAACACTATCAGTGTAGAGCACCTTAATCTAACCTCTACAAAGAAGTCTTCTAGCAGCTGCTCAGTACATTCATGTATTGTGCTACTCTGCTACTTGGTTTTTTATTTTTATTTTTATTTATTCGTTTAGAGACCAGAGCTCACGCTCTTACTCTGTCACCTATGCTAGAGTGCAATGGCACCATCAGACCCCACTGAAACCTCAAATTCCCCAGGCTCAAGTGATTCTTCTGCCTCAGCCTCCTGAGTAGTTGGGACTATAGAAGCATACATACCATTTCCCCTTGATAATGTTTTGTTTGTTTTTTCATTTCTGAGGTAAAAATTAAAGTTATAGTTGAGCCTTTCACCTAGAGGGCGTGCTGAATACCCTCACCTCGTGCACAATAGGCAACAGCCTTCCGATCACCCTTCCTCCTCAACTTTGCTTCTCATTTTTTTTTTTTTTTTTGTTGTTGTTTGTTTGTTTGTTTTTGTTTTTAAATAGAGATGTAGTCTCACTTTTGCTCAGGCTGGTCTTGAACTTCTGAGCTGAAGTGATCTTCCTGCCCATGGCTCTCAGAGGCCCAGAATTACAGGTGGGAGCCATCATGCCCAGTCTATGTTACTCTTGATATACAGTCTTTATGGGCTCCTAGGCACAGTGTAGGAGTTACAGGCTCTGACTACATTATTCTGTCCTTTAGTCTCATAAGTGTATAGCAATGTTTTTCCATCTTTTAGTCTTTTATTTTTGAGTAGTTGAGACCTTTTATGCAAAAGAAGCCCCAAATTTTCTACTCAATACTCTCATTATTTTTTCTCCTTGGTTTTGGCCCAGTAATCTTGCATTATAGTGTTTACTCTGTGAGGCCTTCACATATATTTTCTTTTCATTTAGATTTCAGTTGTTCTGAGCCAGAAATTGAACAGTTACCTAGTCGGCCATTACTACAAGTGAACTCTCTATTATGGACTTTTTCTTTTAATATTTCCATGATATATGTTATTTTGATTTCATTTTTTAAACATTTTATTGTTTTAAGTGTTACTTCTGCCTAATAATACAGTGTTTAGAGGTTTCATTGTCTTCTTTTAACTTTTCAAATAATTCAAATTGTAAAAATTTGCTATCTCTTCTCTGAGTGGTTCACCTTATTCATTGGTAATATTTTTGTTTATCTTCTATGATGTTAGGCTTCTGTAAATCTCTGTAGCTTATATTAATTTTATTCTTATTAAAATGTAACTAAGAATTAATCACGGGACTAAGAAGATTAATCTAATTAACTGGCAGTAGACTTGCTTTTTCTCTCTTCCTCAAGCAATCAAATATGTTCTTGCTCAAGAGATTTATAGACTGGGTTTTCAGAACCACACTATAAAACCTAGTTTTCACATTCAATCTATTTTATTTCTTTGCAATTGTCTCTCCATTAAAGATTAAAGGCAAAGACTACTAACATAGTCATTCTGCTAATGGTATTGTTATCATTATTAATTCATTTAAGAAGCATCCATGTAATATGTTTTTGGAATTGCTTTAGCTTTTTGTAACAGAAAGTTGCATACGATATGCTTGCCTTCCTCTAAGGAATCTGAAAATTAGTAGAATAGTAAGCTCTCTGAGTTAATAGTTACAGTAAAGTGTAATGCTATTTTTACCACCATGAATATAGATAATGTGGAAATAAAGAAAGGAAATTGTACCCTGCAGGGTACATCTAGAGAAGTAACTGATAACTGGTTTGTCTTGGAAAGATAAACAGTTTCTTTGCTGTGTGAAATGAGAGAAAAGACTTGGGTAACTAATTTCTTCATATACAACCTGCTGGTCATTCGTGTGTTTTGAGGTGAAACAAGTGTTTCTATCTCCCTGCTAAGATACCTTTAAAAAAAAACAAAGTTCTATATATTGCAGATTGAAAGCCAAGGCTCCAATTGCTTTATGCTGCTTGTTTGTAACTCTCCCAAATTAGAAATTGCTGATAGAGGAAACTACAATAGGTGGGGCATTTCCATTGTATGGGTATATACAAAAAACAATTGTGAGTAACAAATACATTCTGTTTTTTAAATTGCTTATTTAACAGATGAAATAAAATACTAAATAGCTCAAAAATAATATTTTCTTACTTTTCTTAATGTTTTAAGATTTGAATAAAATAGTACATATATTCCTGTATAATAGTTTTTTTTTTTTTTGCCCCAATATAGTCTACTTTTTTACAGACTACTGGTGAGTTGCTAAAAATATTCATATGCAAAATATAGATCAAAAATAATTCTTTTGGTTTATTTTTAAAATTATATTTTTTAAAGGTTAAATGATACCAATTAGACATCTATTTTTAGTAAAATAATAGCTACATTTTAAATATCATTAAATATATTTGTTAGATGGAGAAAGGAAGAAATTGGAATCTCATTTTATTAGGGATAACTCTCAAATCCCTAAAAATATCCAATAGTGAAAGTTTCTGATTTCAGCAGTATGAACTCTTATTAGAGTGAAAATGTCAAAGGATTTTATACATCTAATGGCTGAGATATCGTGGCCTAAAATTCAACGAAGTGAGGCATAGAGTTACTTAGACTAAGAGATCTAATATCCTGGTTCTCTACCCATCCTTTGTTACTATAAAAATGTGTACACATATTGGGTGGTAAGAAGAAATCATCTTAGCCTGGTAGTGAAGATGCAAGTTGAGCAAATTTTTAATCCCAAACTCTTACATAAGCAATTATAGATTATAGAACACTGTTATCAGAGTAGAAAAGATGAAGAGGCAAATGGGTTTTTTGTTTGTTTGTGCTGGACACCTGTAGTCTTCTTAAGAAAGTGTGGAGTGAAATGTATTGCAAATGCACCAAGACTAATGTAATGTACACAAATTGCAATCTTCGTGAAGATTAAATTGAAAATACATAAACCAAACCTTAAGTTGTCTGTAGCTCTTGATCTAATAATTCTATTGTGTTAAAGAGATAATCAAACATTCATTTGAAATATCAGTGAAAACTCATGTCTATATACATTTAATAATTATAGTTCAATAATTAGAAATAGATGAACAAAATTATCACATTATAAGCTAAATTTATTGTATAATCACATAAAAGGGGACTATTGCCCAGTAAATAATAAAAGTTTATTAAAAACATTTGTTCTATATAACTTGGATTCAGTCAAAAGGCCTCACTTTAGGATTCAGAAGGCCACATGTAGCCCAAGGCTGCAGATTCTCATGTCTGCCATATTTAATAATTAGAACAATAAACAATTTAGAGAAAATAGAGCTATACACAGAACTTCTTATCATATACTTCCAACTGACCAAAGTTAATTTATATTTTGCACTTTATATGAGATACAAAAATTAGAAACAAATTAAAAATGTATAGTTGACGGATTGTAGATCATGTACTTTGTCATTTTGATGTTTCTCATTTGGTAATAATGAGTTCTTTCACTATGAAACAATACTTAGCATTGAAGAAGTTATACAAAGAGGGAAACTTAGGATGTAATTAAATGCACAAACTGACCCTTGAGTGTGGTGGCCAGATTAGATACAGCAGGCTCAGCAAAATTTGAATTTCAATGAAGAATACATTATTTTTACCATAAGTGTATCTTATATTTTCATGAGTAAATGAAAAGGTATGATTTCCACTCAAAGTACATTGACTAATAGGAATTTAGTATCAAAGACTGCGGATAATAAACTGGGAATCACTTATTGATAGGCAGCCTTGCTAATAAACCATAAAACAGAGAAAAAATAAACAGAAAATAGTAAAGAAACTAACTCACAGCATAAAATTGTCCCTTGAAGGGAAGGATCACGGCACACACTGCCCTTTGTTAGATTAACTGCCCATGACTTCACTTGTCAAGGGTTTTGTTTTTACAGCATTTGAAAAAACTGGGAAAACCAGAAGAGTCTGGCCCCCGAGTTCCTGCCAGAGCACATTCCAAGGACTCTGCCAAGCCAGCCTCACAGAGAAGAAAAAAATTAAAAGACAGATGTAGCCATTTCACAGTTGCTGTTTGCTATCAGCTGGCAGCATTTTCAGCCAAAATGGGGTGCGTTGAGGAGTGGCTGCAAGTACAGATTCTCTGGGGAGTGGCTGGAAGTACAGATTATCATGAGCAGGGAGGTTTGACTGCCCACAGACCATCATAAATCAACTGCTTGCAGACTCCATCCAAACCTTATCAGTGAGTGGCGAGTGCCAATTAAGCTGCCTCCCACAGCAGGCTTTCTTTACAGTGGCAAGTGTGCATTTGGCTTCCATGGTAAAGGGGAATCTGGAGTCAGGCTTGAGAGCGGTAAGTGAGTATATTTCAACTGCAGAGCAGCATTTGGTGGCAAGTTTCAGGTCAGAATCGACATTTATTTCAGTCTGTGCAGGGCACGCCCGTTATTTGACTTACCACTTTCACCTGCACCTCTTTCCTGCGCTGCACACTCGAATCAGTCAGTTTTGGTGAGCCCACAGCTGACCTATCAAAAATGAGTAAAAAACTGGAGTTGTTACGGAGTTTCTTTGAAAAGGGGGAAAGACCCAATAATGAGACAGCAGAAGACGCTAAGACTGCCAACAAGATGGAAGCTGCATTTAAAAGAAAATACCCAGAGTCCCGCTTCATTTGCGGTTTCATTGTAACAGGTGAGTTATTTTCCAGGACACTGTACAATCTGTGGTCACTGGCTATATGAAGAAGCCGTGAAACTCTCAAAACGGCTTTACCACACGGAGAACAAACATCCTGCGTTAAAGACAAGTCTCTGGAGTTTTTCAAAAGAAAAAAAAATTCTGTGAACACACAGAGCAGAAGCAGTTATTGGAGGCCACCACTTCATCAAATGTGTCTGTGCTGAGAGCATCAGTCTTAGTGACTTACTGTGTTGCTAAAGCTAAGAAGCCCTTTACGAACAGCGAAGGGTGGATTCTGCTTGCTGCTTGGTACATTTGCTGTGAACTTTTGGAGAGGCTCGCGCTCAAAGTGGACGCATGCCCCTCTTTTCTCCCGACTGGTGCACAATCACCTATCTCAGCTTTCAGAAGAGTTCGAGCATTACTTTCCCATCATAAAGACCCCCGAACTGGAAAGGAATGGGTCTGTGACCCATTTGTGAATAAAGCAAGTGAATCGACCTTTGTCTGTGCTAGAAGATCAACTGCTTGGGATTGCAAATGATGGTGGTCTTAAAATTACATTTGAGACAACTTCAAATCTCTACATTTTCTGGATTCAGGTCAAGGTGGAACATCCTGAGATATTGCCACAAAAGCACTGAAATGTCTGCTCCAATTTCCACTGAAATGCTTGTCCAATTTCCAATGTCCTGTCTTCGTGAAGCAGGATTTTTCTGCAGTGACAGAAACCAAAACAAGATTATGAGGAGACTAGACAGTAACAACACACTACCAGTGCCCCTGTCTCCCATCACCCCTCGATGGGGCCATCTAATTGGAGGAAAACAAGCTCAGAGTCCCCACTGATTCTACATCATTATTACAATGTCATAATAATGGAAATAAAGTGAATCACTTGCTTGAATCACACGCGAACCAGCCTCCTCTCCCCCTGGTCTATAGAAAAAACATCTTCCACCAAACATGCATGCTGCCAAAAAGGTCTAGAACAGCTGAGTTACAGCATTTAATCCGGGCTTAAAGTTTCTTTTAAGTAATAGGCATTGTTCACCTCTTATTTTCCCTCTAACCAGACAAACTAAACACTACTTTATCGTTGCAGGCTAAGCATTTAAGAGGATAGACTCTTTTCCTCTTAGAAGGATCAGGATAACTGTCTAGTTCAAGCTAAGTACAGTGTTATCTGTTAAAGCCCCATCTCAGGGACGGTTCCAGTAGAGATAGTGACGTGGTTAAAGAAAAAATGCAGATGAGAAGAGCTGAAGGTATTTGTTTTGTACCATACATTCATCAGAACCCCGAACATCTTGTAAGAATAATTCAGGGAGAAATTTGAGGCTTACGTCCTCCTGAAAGTGCTTATGCCTTGCTCTGTACATGAATGATGTTACCTTTACACCCCCCAAAAAATATGTTTGAAAATAAAGAATTAAAATTTAATTAAATTTCTAATAAATAGTTTTCCATGTACTTAATCTTGTAAGTGGAAATGCATTCACAAATACTGGGTTTATAACAAATGCAGGGTATCTACAATAAAACACACACAGAGACACACATTAGAAAACAGCAGCCTTCCCAATTCTGATATTTTATGCCCACGAATCATCACTGAGCACACAGTGTGGTTTTCTGATATTTTATGCCCATGACTCACACTGCGGTTTTCATGGTAGTACCCACTACAGCGGAGAGAAAGAAACGGAGCTTCCAGAGACACGTTTGTTTTATATTTTGTGTATTTTTCTTGATGTACAAAGGAAGCGGTTAGGGATCAATTACATTTGGACTTCTTGTTTGCTTCTGAAGCAGGAGTGAAATTCAATTCCTGGCTGTCTTATTGTTTTACTTGTTTTCTGAATTTCTAATACGATACCAGTTGCAAAATGGAGACAGCTTGCCGAAATATCCCAGTTTCATTCCACTGAAATGGACATGAGTGAGGACACCTAGAAGTCGTCAAAGACATAGTTTTTCTTTTGCTTTTAAACTTGCTTGTCCTTGATGGTCAAAAGTCCCTTTGTTTTTCTTTTAGTACTTTGAGAAAGGCATGTATACTGTTATAACAAAATGACATCTCTTAAGCCCCATGCTGACACTTGTTGAAAACATCATCATCTGAAAATGTATCTCATTTTACAGTTATGTCTCACGCTATAACACAAGTGTTTTGTTTTCCATTTTCTGCTTTTGAGAGATTCCTTTTACTTCTAATTGATATTGTTATGTCAAGACACATTTAAAAACTTACGGTTTAAAAGCAATGGTTGCATTACTTTCAGTTTTCCAAATATTTCCTAAATGATAAGAAATGAAAAAAAAATCAAATCCTACAACAAAAACTAATGTTTAATTTTCTACATGTTTTTCAGGCATTTTTTTTTGTATTCTGAATTAAAAATTAATGGTACTATTTACACACACGCATTCTCACATACCACAGAACTCAGAACTTTCTCACTATATATGTCAGCTTCTACCATGGAACTTGCCAATTAGGAATGACAGACTTTAGGGTCATGGGTTGCTGAATCCGGAGGAAGTTTATAGTTTCTTTTGATAAGTAATAATTCCTTATACACCACCTCTAGGCACATTTCCACATAGTCATTACTCTTACCATTGTTGTTACCATAAAACATAGGAAAATAATCTAAATATAAACACAATTCTTTTTCTGGACATTTTTACAGTCCTTAAAACATAGGTGGAACTTGGCTTCATGGAACCCGAAACTTATAAAATTTCCAAAACCATGGCATATTTCTTACTTATCCTACTCATCATTCCTCATCATCAGAGGAATGCAAATCAAAAGTACCTTGAGATATTACCTAAACCCAGGGAGAATAGCCCACATCACAATCTTCCAAAGCTACAGATGCTAGCATAGGTGCAGAAAAGAGGCATACTTGTACACTGTTGGTGGAATTTCAAATGAATACAGCCTTTTTGGAAAGAAGTACAGAGGATTCTCAAAGAGCCAAAAGGAGACCTTCCATTTGATCTTGCAATCCCATTAATAGATATCTACTTAGAAGGGAAAAAAAAAATATTTTACCATAAGGACACTTGCATTAGAATGTTTATTCCAGCTCAAGTCACAATCACCAAGATGTGGAAGCAACCCAAGTGCCCATCAACTCACAAACTGATAAACTATGGTGTGGGTGTTAGTTAAAAAAGATCTTTGGCTGAGAGTTCCAACAACTCTGATGGCAAAAGCCCAGGTCCTATGACCTTCCATGCTAAAAATAGTACTTGCTAAATATAGCCTACTGGTATAGCCCTAAGTCTTAGCAGTGATGAGATAAAGACAAGATGGAAGTGCAGTAAACAGATGATAAGAGTTGAATTACGCAACTAAAGATAAAGTACTTGTTTTGTAACATCCACTCTCTCTTTGAAACTTTCCCTGGTACTATATTTTCTCATGACTGAGATTCCGATAAAAGCCAGTGAGGAATGTCAGAGGGGGCCACTCCATTGGTTCTCCTTGTGGAGTGCTTGCTGGTGTTGGCTTTCCAGGGTCTCTCAGGTCCATGCAAATGGACTCAGTAGGTGTTACTCATTTTGCATTGTTTCATTCTATGAATGTATGTCATCTGTATTTTATGGAATACTATTCAGCTGTGAAGAAAGAAAGAGACTCTATATCTTTTGTACTTACCTGGATGGATTTGGAGAACATCCTCCTAAGTAAATGATCACAAGAATGGAAAAACAAGCATCCAATGTGCTCAATAGGTTGAAACTAATAGATGAACTACTGTATGCAAACATAAGAAAAAACAACACAATTAAATTCAAGTATGAGGAGAGGAGGAGGGAATGGGGTGAGGGAGAGGTGAGTAAGCTCTCAGCTAACAGGTACAATATAAGGATACACAGCATACCTCCTTGGTGAAAGGCTCCAATGCATCTTGGACTTTTACCTTACATTAATAAATACAAACAATTTAACCTAATTGTTTGTACCCATGTATTAATGTGAAATAAATGAAAGTAGAGGCATGTTTGCTCATGCCTAAATAGAAACTATCTGGTCTGCAAATACAGTATGTGCTAAGCAGGTTGTTACAAGGAATTCCCCATCCCTCCAGAACCCACTCTGCCCTCTTGTTTTGCTGGGGGCCTTGGCTCCATAAGTCAGTTACCAGCTGTGTGTTCTCAGGCCAGTCTCCTCACCTCTCTGTCCATCCTTTCCCTCATCTGAAAATGGTGGTGGAAATAAATTAAACAGAGCCTGGTACAGAGTGTTTTCTCAATGAACACTACTTGTAACCAGTATTCCTTCCCCCTAGCAAAGATCTAAGCAGTTACTGCCTATTTCCTGATCTCTCCTGGTGGCCTCTTAAAATAGACTCACATATAAACTTTCTAATTATAAAGGTAATGCATGTTTACCATGCCAAACTTGAAGAGAGACAGTGCTGAGAATGAACACTTGCCAAGTGCTGCCTGCATATATCAATTCTCATAACAATCTCAGCAGTGAGGTACAATTATTATTCCCTCTTTACAGATGTGGCAGCCAAGGCACACAGAAGTAAAATTATTTCTCTAAAGGAATACAGCTGGTAGACAGCAGATCTGGGACTTACGGATGGTCTGATCAGAGTCCAGGTCTGCCCCTCACATGAGAAAAAGAACCCCCCAGATCCCATCACACAGTTGATGCTCACATTTCATACTCCTTGTCATCATTTTTCTATTGTATGCATATATGCACCATATGAAAATGCACACGTGTGCACACACACACATATATAATTATATAGTCATTTCAACATAAGCTAATAGTGGGCGATATGTATAACGTTTCAGTTGTCTGTGAATAAACAACAGAGCACCCCAAACCTCAGAGCCCAGACCAGACACCACTTAGGGTTTCCTGCTGGCCTGACAGGTGTCGGGGTACTCCCACCCTCCTGACAAGGAGCACTTAGGTCTCTTACTGTTGGGGCTCTGATTCATAGGGCTGTTAAATTTGCTTTTAAGGGACACATTTGGGCATTTTTGGTGAGTGTGTCCCTAGGAGTGAGACTGTTAGGCTACAGGGCACATACACATTCAGCTCTAGTCTTTATTGCCAAATCATTTCCATACTGGTTACATCAAGTTACACTTCTCTTAGCAGCTACATACTGGCTATACTTGCTATGCCCATCTTTATAAGGAAAGCCATTAGTGAGTGTGTAGCAGCATTAGTTTTTATTGCCATAGCAATTTTTAAGACAATGATCAAACATACAGAAAATCTTTAACAATTATGCTGTGAATATCCACTGACCCATCACCTACATGTTACAAATGACAGTTTTACCTCCTTTCCATCCCTCATCTATCAATGGATCTTATTTCTTATGCATTTAAAAGTTGTAGACAATAATACACTTCAGTCTAAATGCTTGAGCATATGGATGATTATTTACAGTTCAATATTTATTTATGCTGCTTTCTCCCTGTGCTCATATTTACACTTAGGACATGTATACCTCTTAGGAAGATCACCGCCCAAGCTATGACAAACACATGTGCCAGTGAAACCCACACCCTGGCAGAGACACTGCCATTACGCCAGAGTTCCCTTCTTCTCCCTTGTGGATCTTAGGTGAGCTAATACTTCTTTAATCAGCTTTCTAGACACCTCAAACTGGTTTAACCACCCAGTACAATGGTCCTGGGCATCATACTGAGGCCTTTCTATCAGGTGGGACCTAGGAGGAAGGTGGTGCTCATAGCAAACCTGTGCCCATTCCCCCATTGTGTGGTTCATCATCAGATGAGTGCCACAAAGGGAGAGACCCCATGTATGTATCTCTGTGTCTTCCTCTCTCTGCTGCTCTCATTTACCAGTGAATGCCCAGTGCATGGCACTTAGTAGGTGCTCAGAAAATAGGGAACTGAATACCAATCACCAAACTGGTGAGCAGAGAAAATGCCAGGATGGCAGCAAGATCATAGGTGCCCTCACCCCCCTAAATGGGGGCCTTCCATGAACCATGGAGACTGGGAACTATGTAGAATTTTACTCTAGAGCCCACAACTGAGGGGCTTTTAAAAAGGCACCAACCATGAGGACAAGGTAGACATGGGAGAGAGTGGATCCCAAAACCACCCTAGAAAGTCTTACAGGGAAGGAATAGGCCTGTGCTAGTGCTACTGAGGGATCCTGTTACAGCCCCTTCCTCAGAGGCATGATCAAACACAATCCTGTCTCTAATTTAGAGAAAAGTCTCTAGTACAGAGGAAACACTTAAGGGAAAATAAAATAGGCCAACTCCCATAAATAGGATGGAAGTTACCAGGTAAATTTATGAGCAATGGATAAGAAAGAACTCTTTGGTGGGATGGTTTCTCTTTCACTGTGTGCATGAATTTTCTGCCGGGAAATGTTCTGATAGCCCTGCCAAAAAATCTAGGAGGTCTAGGGATTTAGAGAGCAAAGGGAGTCCTCCTTGAATTATTAGCATTTTCCCTCTCCATCACACCCTTTCGTGGAGGCACTGGAGTGGGATGGCTGGCTGGGTTATGCTTACTAGACATGGCTGGTATAACAGGTAGAATCAGAAATGTTAAAGCACTCATGAAATTACCACAGTGGAATCACAACCTTGGGGCAGGGTGTTATGTCACTCTGGTGCTAAAATGTGAACCTGCCATCCACCAGCAGGATCCCACAAACCACTGAAAAGCCCCATATCAGGTCATTTTGTAATGAGATGTTAATGAGAACATTGGGCAGATCAGTTTTGAATGGGGGGAGGGATTTTCATCTGGAGAGAACTAGTGCAGGTATGATTATGGGGTGTGTGTGTGCGTCTGGAAGGGATGCTCCCCAGGCAGACAGGGACCGACAGAACTAGGAAGAAACCCCAAGGAGGGGGGCATTCAGAAGAGTACTCAATTATTTAAATATTTGTATCTGAGCTTGGGGATTCTACAAAACCAAATGAGAAAGAAATAGGGAAATGTGTGCCGTGGCTCTAGAGAGCACAGGGCAGGGCCTTTCCATCCTCAGGAGGACATTGTTAGAATGGTCTTTCCCAAATCAGGCTGTAAGGACTTTCTTGGGTAGAAATTTCAAAGTCCTCAGTGCCCCTTCTGAAAGTTAAGAAAAGGTGTCCCTCTCTAGATGAATGCAGCCTCAGAATCCACAGCTTGACAAGCAGAAGGTGCTTACAGAAGACCCCCTTTCTCTTACAAAACAAACAGGAGGCAAGCCCCTTTGTCTGGGCAGTACAATTGGGATACCTAATTTGGCCAGCAAAGCTGGACCTGCATTTCTGCCTCCCCCCATTTTTTTTTTTTTTTTTTTACAGTTTTTGACTGGGGCTGGGTTTGAACCCACCACCTCTGGCATATGGGGCTGCCTCCTGACTCCTTTGAGCCACAGGCGCCACCCATTGCTTACCTGTTTCCTCAACAGGTAGCCTTCTGCAGTGCACAACCTGTACAACCATCCATGGCAGCCCTGATCGTGCTGTTTCTTCTAATCATGAGAATAATTCAAGACAATCTTCCCAGCCCCACTCATCCCATCTATAAAACTTCTCATTCTTTAAGACACAGCTCCAGCGTCACTCTGAGTTTCCCTGTCAGCCATGCCTGCTTCCCCACCTTCTGCTAGGTGACACTCAGCACTCACAGCCTTTGAGCCTGGGCCTTGAGAGCAGGAAACCCCTCTAATAAGCTCTGCTCCCTCCATGTGCAACTCTTAGTCTCTTTTGAATATCTCTAGGCCCAATACCCAAAGGTTCTGTATTCATGTTTGTAAAAGGAATGCCTGTTGAATGATTGTTATTATATCACCTCAAACTTTCGTTCTGAGTGAAAAAAAATACTGTTCTTTGCAAAATAGTTATATGAACACATACTGATTAGCATATATTTTAATAAAATATTATATGAAAATACAAAATCATTTATAAGCCAACACCCAATTTATATTATAAATCATTGCATAATCATTTATGTATTATAATACTTCATTACCAAAAATCCAGTCAAATGTCAGCTCCTCTTTAATATTTGGATATATACCATTTCAGGTTTTTAAAGTATATTTCAGATGTATAAGTATATTTCACTTTTACAAAAATAGTCATAGAATGATTCCTGTTTTATGAATTTTTTCCAGTTCATAAATTAGGAATAATTCTCCATAGCTTTACCTATAGATCTATATTGCTTTTTCTTGCAGTGGGGTCACAATATTCAATACATGGCTTTGTCACAGTTTATTTACTTGATTCTCCCAATTGCTGGATATTTAGGCAGTTTGGTTGTGTCCCTTTTCTGGTGTTTATTACTATTATAGAAATGCTATGACAATCAGTCATATACACTTTGTTTACTTATCTCAGTGTTATGTTATTTTATTTTATTTTATTTATGTATTTTTGAGGCAGAGTCTCACTTTGCTGCCCTCAGTAGAGTGCCATGGTGTTACAGCTCACAGAAACCTCCAACTCTGAGGCTCAAGTGATTCTCTTGTCTCAGCCTCCTGGGTAGCTGGAACTATAGGTGCCTATCACAATGCCCAGCTATTTTGAGAGATGATATCTTGCTCTGGCTCAGGTTGTTCTCAAACTCGTGAGCTCAGGTAATCTGCCCACTTTGGTTTCCCAAAGTATTAGGATTACAGGCGTGAGCCACTGCCCCTGCCCTTTCTCAATGTTTTTTTTTTTTTTTTTTTTTTTAATAAATTCTCAGAAATGGAACATCTTAGCCAGGCATGGTGGCTCACATGAAGGCCAAGGTGGGAGTTTGAGAACAGCTTGGGCATCCTAGTGAGACCCCACTATGATATTTTTTTACAAAAAAGTAAAAAAAAAAAAAAACCAGCCAGGCACAGTGGCATAGACTGGTAGCCTTACTACTTGAGAGGCTGAGGCAGAAATCCTTGGAGCAAAGGAACTCAAAGTTTCGGTGAGGTATAATTGGACCCTTGCACTCCAACCTGAGAAGAAATGGAACTTCTCAAAGGATATGCCATTTAAATCACCTTTTAATATGCATTGCCAGATTATCTCACAGTGCTGTAAAAACTGTGCATAGCTCTCTCCTCTAATAGAGTGGACCCAGTAGAGTGGGCCCAGTGAAGGCAGGATATGTGTCTCATTCTTCATTATCCCCCCTCCCAGTGCCTAACTTGGTGCTTAGCAATAGGAGATGCTTAGTGTCTGCTGAATGAATAATGAATTAGATAACTCAAATAAGCATGCCTTCATTACATGAGCAAAATCTTGCCGGTGTGGTCACAGAAATTTATGATTGGTACTCTTGGTCTTTCTGTAGCCTAAATAGTAATAATATTTTAAATTTGTTTCTCAGAAAGAATTTTCTATAAGTTTTACTGAAGTATTATAATATATAATATATAAATAATTATACAATGATTATACAAAGGAGGATTAGTTAGAAAAATATATATCACCAGGGGATTTATAGGTTTGAACCAAGGGCGAAAGGCAGTGCGAATGTGTGTGAATGTATGCATGTGTGTGTGAGAGAGAGATTTCAGAAATCTGTATACTTGGTCGGGTGAGGTAGCTCATGTCTGTGATCTTAGCACTCTGGGAGGCTGAGGCAGGAGAATCCGTTGAGCTCAGGAATCTGAGACCAGCCTGAGCAAAAGCAGGACTCTGTTTCTACTAAAAATAGAAAAATTAGGGCTCGGCCCTGTGGCTCAATCGGCTAAGGCGCTAGCCGTGTACACCTAAGATGGTGAGTTCGAATCCCCAGCCCGGCCCGCCAAACAACAATGATGGCTGCAACCAAAAAATGGCCGGGCATTGTGGCGGGCGCCTGTGGTCCCAGCTACTTGGGAGGCAGAGGCAGGAGACTTGCTTGAGCCCAGGAGTTGGAGGTTGCTATGAGCTGTGATGCCATGG
>CAUYQV010192233.1:0-18407 GCA_963574575.1 Galagoides demidoff | reverse complement strand
GAGTCTCTCACCGGTGCGGTTTGCAGAGGACAGACGGCGACGAAGGTCCGTCACAGGCCGGTGTGCAAAGCACAGGATCCTCAGCAGAAAGCTGGCAAATACGGCAGCACGTGCTCGGTGGATGTGAAAATGCTGAGTGCGTGTGTACATCACATTTCTAATTTTCTGTCTGAACCAACATTCTCACTTGACTGACAACCACCCACCATCTCTGACTTTGCTAGAACAAGTGCTTCTATTTCTCATATGTCTCCTTACCCCAGGGTGCAGAGCCAGAAAATAAAACAAAACAACAAACAAACAACCCCCCAAAAATCCTGACGCAGAAAACCCTCTCTTCAATTTTGCTTCTCCCATACCTATCTTTTGTTGGTGGTGGTGTTCATGCCCAGAAATTCTAAATATACTTTATTTATATCTCCAGGTTTGCACTTTAGAATCCCTCAGAACTTCACTACGGAGTGTTTCCCATGAAGGCAATACATCACCCCCAACGTACAGAGCCTGACAGCACCTCACGTCTGCCCTCCCCCAGTCCCTTCTGGAGCACTGCAGGGGCACCCGACCTTCCTCCTCAGCTTCTGAGCTGCCTGGGTTGGGTTTTCCTCTTCTCTGTGTGTTCATTTATCACCCCAACCCTAAGATCCTCCCCTGTCGCCTCTTCTCTTCCTCTTACTCACAGCTCTTCAATGGGAGACTGTTGGACTTGACCTCACACTTCCAGGGTGGTGCTGTGGCATCTGTGTGCCCCCAGCTCAGAGCATTGCTCTCGGCCACCAACGGGGCTTGACAAAGGCTTGCTGGACAAATGTCTAATGCCCACATCTTCACTGTTGGCCTGACTTCTTCCCAAGCCCCAACCTGCACATTACGGGGCTACACAGAGGCATGGACACGAGAGAGGTCATCAGGTCAGACTGCGTGGGTCCACACTTTGCCTCCTGAACTAGCAAACTGTGAGACTCGGGGAAAGTGACATCACTAAGGCTCTTCTCTCTATAATGCAGACGTGATGATAAAATATCGGAGATGGTAACATAATGATAGCATTAGGTTGTTTGTTTGATGTTTTCTTTTCTTTTTATTCTAGAAACTATTATCATTAACATTCACAGCAAACCTTCAATGTAGGCATAACGTAGGCTGTAGGGCAAAGGATACGTAAGACGAGCACATCCAGAGAGCTCATCATAAAGTGAGAATTACAGTTCATCAAATTATGCTATATTTCAGATTTCTACTAAATGAGTAGATTTTACTTGATCTTGCCAGAAAAAAACCCAAAAAGGTAATTATATGAGATGATGGGTATGTTAATTTGTTCCACTATAACAGTGATTTTCAACCAGTATGCCATGAAAATTTTTAAAGACCATTAATTAAATTATTTTTGAAAGAAGTTCAAAGCACAATAAGTCTATTTTTTCGTACTCTTTTTTGATCACCATAATTTAAGGGTGCCGTGCAAGTTTAACTCTAGGTTCAAGTGTGCTGTGGGACAAAAAAAGACACTTTCAGTTAATTACCTGTACGCATCCCATAACATCACATGTTACTCTATACTGCTATCCTAAAAACAGAGAAACATTGTTTTGTAAACAATGTAAGGCCCAGCCAGGACTCAGTACCTAGTAAGCCCTCCCTAAAATGTAACTTTGCTTCAAGGCTTGCTAGATAGCACCTCACTAATGCTGCCCTGATACCTCAGATTTGTCCAAACATAATCCATTCAGTGGTTTACCTCTGGTAAGCTCTACGTCAGTAACAAATTTAACCTAGCATTAGCCAAAGACCAGTAATCAGTTGATGAGTTATTTGTTTCCCTCTCAACCCTTATAGCCATCCAATCAGTTCCCAAGCTCTGCCTACGCCTCATCCCTGAGATGCACAAATTAAATCTTGAAAGCAGCCTGTGGCCTTCTTTCTCTTCCCACAGTCACTCACCTACTTTGGGCCCTCGTCACCTTTCATCTGGACCACTGCAGTCTGCCCCAAACTGGGATACTGTACACAGGGATTATCCTGTAGGGTTTCTTCATAATAGTTCTCCTTGGCCTCTGAATACATTTTTAGTACAGTTGTCTGCTGTCCTCCTGCCCCAAAAGGTCTTTAACGGGCTTGGAAATACCCTATGGCTCTTTGCCATCTGAAGAATCAAGTCCAGGCTTCTGTGCACTGGATGATCTGACCTCGCCCCCTGCCCACTACCTGCCCTTTTCCTCTGGCCTTTCTGGTACAATTCCTTATCACAAAGATCCTATCTGTATTTCAAGGCCCATTAGTTTCCTGATGTTGTCCTTGGTACTGAAGAGGCCAATGTAACTCCATTTTCTTAATAAGGCTCCATTTTAAAACTCAGGTCCGTTACAAGAGAAACCATAGCAACACCCCTCTGGGCAAGGTCAATCAGCCCAGATAGAACTGGCTTATCAGAAGGGGACAGGTGTTCCCCCTCTGTACTTCTGAGCAAGGCCAACCAAGCCCAGGTGGACCCAGGTTATCAGAAGTGGACAAGCAACCCTCCTCTGGAAAGTCCCTAACCATAAACCCACCCTACAGCATCCCTGGTGTATCAGGTGGCGCCAAGCACCCCTGAACAACAACTTGGCCAATGGCAACCCCTTCCTGACAATGAACTTCCTCTATATGCTTTAAAAACCTCCCCTTGCTTCATTTCGGGGTCACCCTTCCGCAGCCAGCTGTAGGGTGGAGTGACCCGGGCATATGCTTGAATGAAGGCACTCCTTTGCTTTTACATGTGTGTATGGTGGTCTCTCAGCCGCGATTTCGGTCCCAACAGTACATGTTGTTGGAATGATGGGCTTTCTTCTCTGCTGATCCTCAAAGATAGTCTTAAAACAGTTATTTTTCACTGTTTAATGATAAGGTTGTATATACCTATCTCCTCCAACAGACTGTATGCTACTTAAGGATTATTACTTATTTTTACTTAACACAGTGAGTTCAAACTAGGAATAATGCATGAATGTACTGTACTATATATAATCTCATTCAGAGTGATGGCATTTTGAAATGTACTATAAAGTACCTGGCAGGAAACATACATCTTTCAAAATCATATAAAATGAATACCAAAAGTTGTTACCCAACACTGTCTTGTTCATGATCTACTATAAATTTAGTATCATCTAAATAAACTTGTTGATTCAAAAAAAAATCAAGATGATACTTAAAATGAGCTTGGATTAGGCTCAGCTGTCCTGGATTATCCATATTCCGCCCTTACAGGGGTAGACTATCTGAGGATCAGCCTGTGTCCCTCCTTCTCTCTCCACTTGGGGCATTCATGGCCTCATGTTCCCTGTGTCTCAGTCTCAGTGAGTTTCTGGGAGTTTCTCCCTCTCTAAGCCCACCAGGTGCACCAGCGGGAGATGAGCCACGGGTGATTTTACTTGTCGTTTCTACATCAGTAACCAATTTTGAGGTGCATCCCCTGCCTCCACACACTGCAATCCTAGCTCAAGCCAGTTAAATTTCCAGATACCCCATTCTCCCCAGGAATTTGATATCCTTCCCTTATGGCTGGGAATCTGGTAACCTGAGAGACTCTACAACTTGGGTGTTTGAAAGTGATCTCACTTTCATATATAATTAGGGACAATCTGATTAGAAACCTACTCTCAGGAGAAAAGGAAAAAAAAAGACAGCACGGTTTAGATTATTTGCTTAACTCAAACCATGTACCATAAATTCCCATCCTGCAGAAGGGATGCCTGCAGGAGAGGCAGCTGTAATTTGTGTGTGTGGTTCGGTGGACACGCACTACCTTATTAGTGTGTGAGTGGATGTGGGTGCGTATGTACAGGCATGGGTGCATACAGTGTGTATATATCATTGTATATATAATGTTTTATACACACACACACGTGTATAATGCCCCGATCCCGCATTTCTACCATTCTCTTTAGGCCAGTGGTTCTCAACCTTCCTAATGCTGCAGCCCTTTAATATAGTTTCTGTGGGTTTTGACCCACAGCTTGAGAACCGCTGCTTTAGGCCATGCCCATGTGCCATGAAGCTGGAGGCTGTTACCTGGAAACCTTCTGCTTCCCCACACCCTCTTCAGGCAGTGCCCCCGCAAAGACCACAGCCAGACCACTGTGCTCTTCTCACGGTGCTGCTTTTCATACTTGATTGCAATGTTTATCACTTATGTATGAATTACACACTTAGCTCTCTCCACCACTTGGAGATTTTGAGTTTTCAATGGACAGAAGTATTTTCTTTTCTTTTTTTTGCAGTTTTTGGCCAGGGCTGGGTTTGAACCCGCCACCTCTGGTATATGGGCTGGTGCCCTACTCCTCTGAGCCACAGGTGCTGCCCCAGAACATTTTCTTTTTAATATATATACCTCCTGTAGTCATCAAAGTCCCCAGCACAGAGCCCTCAGCCCTCAGCCCTTCAGTCTTATGGAATGACTGACTGATACAAGGAAGGGTCTGCTATCACCTACACGACTTCAGGTTGGAAACGACTGCTTATTCTTCACCCTCTCCATTGTTCCAGAACTCTCATGTTACTGATTCCTACTTGGGGGACATGTCAGCCGCCTTCGGGAAATGCCCTCGTCCTTTCTCCCTATAGCTGACGAATGTCCCGAGCTGTTGAAGAGGCCCTCCTCCCATCATGTGGGGGAGCTGCTGGGGAAGCATCTCAGAGTTTTGGAAGCTGGGATGCTGCCATTTGAGGCACTGCCCGCCCTGCCCTCGACACTGACAAATGGACGCTGACTCCTCCGTGCACTTCTCTCCTTCAGCGGGTGGGAACACGTCACTGTGGAGAGTTGTCTCAGTCCTGGAGGTTATGGCCAGGTGTGAACCTAGAAGGCATTGCACATCAGTACTTTCAGTGCCTTGTAGTAAAGAGATTGTGTCTATTTTTAGCCAGATTACGCCCACGCAGAGAGAGGAATGCACCCTTTGCCTGAGATCATCATTGTGTTTGGGAGACCTGCGTAATACTCCCAACTGGGGGGCAGGTGTCAGGTGGGTCTGCTCCTCTTGTGACCTCTCGTCAATGGAAACATGAAACTAGAAATAAGACTGAGTTTGGTCCATGTGATCTGGACTGGACCACACGGGCCTCATGTGGCGTGATTCAGAGAACAGGCTGCACGGGACACGCTGCTGTGGGCTGAGGGGACTCTACTCAGTGCTCCCTGCAGAGGCAGGCCAGGCATTCTCTCTGGGGGCAGCAATGTGCCACCTCCATCACCAGAGGCTGCTGAGTGGGAAGGGATTTCCTCCTTCCTCGGTGGTACAAGCTATGTGGGTTCTGAGGTTTGTGAGAGGGCACAGGCGTCTCCCACCCCAGAGACTGCTGATAGGTCTGGAGTGGGCTTCTGACTTGCAAGCAGCCAGTGTGAGAGCAGGTGAAAGCCACTTCCTTTGGGAGCTTTCTGTCTTGCCTTTATAACACTCCACTTTCAGGGGTCTGTGTCTTGGGAAATGAGAGGGCGCAGGTTCCTGTCCTACAGTCTGGAGTGGGAGGATGAGTGGCTGTGAACAGGACGGGACAGATGGCTGTCCCCACACCACAGAGACAGCTGCAGCACATGACTGAGGAGTCTGAGGGCAAGCAGCATGTTCTGCAGCCCTGGCCCGGAGGTCCCAGGAGCAGTGTTTAGACACACCCCGGGATTACTCCTCCAGGGGGCTGGACCCCAGCACAGAAGGCTGGGGAGTCTCCTGCCGTGATGCTTTGGACATACAAAGACGAAGAGTCTTATTTTACAAAGGAAGGTGATGCATGGCTATGCAACCTACTGTATATCGTATCTCTCTCCTGAGGTCCTCAATTTTCTGTTACAGTTTTAGGATTTAAAATTACTTCAAGTATATGAAATAATATTCTATTATCTCTAAGGAGTTCTTCTAAGGAAATAATTCAGCTACTGGAACAACTCATATCTCCTCTGGCCAAGAAGTTTTGCTTACAAACATTTCCTTTTCTTATGGAAAAAACCAGGAATTAGTTTTTCAGTCAAGGTTCTCTCTTCAACACTTGCATTTGAAGACAAAGTTTTAGGCTGATGTAAGATCTGACTTCTTTTCCTCGTATTTCTGATGACATTCTGCTAAGCAAACAACTGTCACCTTCCTGAGACTTCGGGTTGAAACACCAGATGTGCAGCTAGAGGGGCGGCATTTCCCTTCTGCTTCTGGCATGATAATGCCAATGAGAAAACGGGGTTTCTTGAAGGCAGCCCCACATACCACACATACATCAACACATGATCAAGTGAAATAGTCTCTTTTTTGTTGTGCTCTGAAAAACTTTTAATATTCATGCAGAAATAAAAAAAATGCTTAGCGTGAGTAAAAAATAAAAGTGACATAAAAATTTTCCTAGGATGCAGTGGTTTCCATGTTCTCATTAAAACTACAGAAGAGGTCGTATTAATGTTTACATGGGAGAAAATAAACAGAAACACAATGAACTTGAACATGATTTATGTACTTTGACATAAGTAACTTTTTGATACCTTAAGACAATAACCCACCAACTGCTTGGCAGTACAGAATAGTGCCATGAAGTTCAAATTATCAAGTGTTAATAAAAAGAACCATGGCTGGAAACTCCGAGGGCTAACATACTCTTGGTTCCCCAACGGCACTGTATCAGTGAGCAGATTTGAGTTTTATTGACTAAAGGGAACAATTCTCTGTAAATACAGGCATTTAGACTTATAAAAGGTGCTCATAAAACAGATAGAAGATGCCAGAAATTACACATATTGTGGAACTATAAAAAAAAAACTATTTAAAAAGCCATCCCAGAGGATGTTTTATCACATTTGTCTAGTCCGAAACAGCTTTATATTTCTCCTGTTTCTCAGAGATGATAGTAGACTTTTATATTAAAAGGAAAATAAAGAAAAGGAAAGAAAGTAGATCGTGGAAAAATGTCAGAGAAGTATGAAGGTTAAAGGACAGATTATAAAGCTTGAAAGCAAGAGAATATTTATAAAATATAGGAGGGAGAAACTGAACACTGGGGGAAAGAAACCACAACATTTCCAAAGTAAAATAATAAGAAATAAAACAAGAAAGTTAGTCTGGCCAAAGGTTTATCTATTTTATTTAGTTTTTCAAAAAACCAACTCCTTACTTCATTAATTTCCTGAATGATTCTCTTGTTTTCAATTTCATTAATCTCTGATTTAATTTTGGATATTTCTTTTCTTCTGCTGGGTTTAGGCTTAGATTGTTCTTGTTCCAATTCTGTAAGATGGTTTGTGAGTTTGTTGATGCGCTCTCTTTCAGTGTTTGGAATGTAGGCTTCTAAAGCGATACATTTTCCTCTCAGGACTGCTTCTGCTGTATCCCACAGGTTTTGGTAGCTTGTGTCTTCATTGTTATTATGCTCAAGGAAGTTCATGATTTCCTTTTTATTTCTTCCTGCACCCAACTGTCATTCAGCATAAGGTTGTTTAACTTCCATGCCTTTGTGTGAGGATGAATGTTTTTGATGGAGCTGAGTTCCACTCTTAGTGCCTTGTGGTCTGAGAAGATGCAACATAAAATTTCAATTCTTTTGATTCTGTTGAGGTTTATTTTGTGTCCTCGGAAATGATCAATTTTGCGGACTGTTCCACGGGAGGATGAGAAGAATGTATATTCTGTATCTTTGGGATGGAGCGTTCTATATAGGTCTATCAAGCACAGTAGTTCTAGGGTCTCATTTAAATCTCTATTATCTCTGTTTGCTATCTCTAGTGACCTCAATCAGAAATGATAAAGGGGAAATAACAACTGATGCCACAGATATCCAAGACATCATTTCTGAATACTACCAGAAACTCTATGCCCAGAAATTTGACAATGTGAAGGAAATGGATCAATATTTGGAATCATACCCTCTCCCTAGACTTAGTCAGGAAGAGAGCTCCTGAACAGGGCAATTTCAAGCACTGAGATCAAAGAAACAATAAAAAATTTCCCAACAAAAAAATGCCCTGGTCTGGATGGTTTCACACCAGAATTCTATCAAACCTGCAAAGAAGAACTTATTTCTATATTGCAGAAATTATTCCAAAAAATTGAGGAGGAAGGAATCTTCCCCAGCATGTTCTTTGAAGCAAACATCACCCTGATACCAAAATCAGAAAAAAACCCAACAAAAAAGGAGAACTTTAGACCAATTTCACTAATAAATGTAGATGCAAAAATTCTCGACAAAATCCTAGCCAATAGATTACAGCTTATCATCAAAAAAGTCATACATCATGATCAAGTAGGTCTCATCCCAGGACGCAAGACTGCTTTAACATATGTAAAATCCATAAATGTTATTCACCATATCAACAGAAGAAAAAAAAGCCTATATGATCCTCTCAATAGATGCAGAAAAAGCATTTGATAAAATCCAGCATCATTTTCTAATTAGAACACTGAAGAATTTAGGCTTAGGTGGCACATTTCTTAAACTGATGGAAGCTATTTATGACAAACCCACAGCTAATATTTTACTGAAAGGAGTTAAACTGAAATCTTTTCCACTTAGAACTGGAACCAGACAAGGTTGTCCTCTGTCGCTGTTACTACTCAACATAGTGTTGGAAGTTCTAGCCAATTAGGCAAGACAATTCAAAGGGCATCCAAATGGGAGGTCAAACTCTCCCTCTTTGCTGATGATATGATCTTATACTTAGAGAACCCAAAAGACTCAACCACATGACTCTTGGAAATCATCAAAAAATATAGTAATGTCTCAGGATATAAAATCCATGTCCACAAGTCAGTTGCTTTTGTATACAGCAGTAACAGTCAAGATAACAGGTGAAGGACACAACTCCCTTCACCATAGCTCCAAAGAAAATGAAATACCTAGGAATAAAGCTAACAAAAAAGGTGTAGAACCTCTATAAAGAAAATTATGAAACTCTAAGAAAGGAAATAGCAGAGGACATTAGCAAATGGAAGAACATACCATACTCATGGCTGGGAAGAATCAACATTGTTAAAATGTCTATACTTCCCAGAGTAATTTACCAATTCAACACCATCCCTATTAAAATACCAACATCCTACTTTTAAGACTTGGAAAAAATGATTCTGCGTTTTGTATGGAACCAGAAAAAAACCTGTATAGCTAAGGCAGTTCTTAGTAATAAAAACAAAGCCAGGGGTATCAAGATACCAGATTTTAGGCTGAATTACAAGGCCATAGTGGTCAAAACAGCATGGTACTGGCACAAAATAGAGACATAGACATTTGGAATCAAATAGAAAATCAGGAAATGAAACCAACAACTTAAAGTTACCTAATCTTCTATAAACCAAACAAGAATGTCCACTGGGGGAAAGACTCCCTATTCAATAAATGGTGCTGGGAGAACTGGATATTCACATGTGAAAGACTGAAACTGGACCTGCACCTTTCTCCACTCACAAAAATTGATTCAAGATGGATAAAATACTTAAATTTAAGGCATGAAATGATAAAAGTCCTCAAAGAAAGCATAGGAAAAACACCAGAAGATATTGGCCTGGGAAAAGACTTTATGAAGAAGACTGCCATGGCAATAGCAACAACAGCAATAAAAAACAAATGAGATTTAATTAAACTGAAAAGCTTCTGTATAGTTAAGGAGACAATAATCAAAGCAAATGGACAACCTACCCAAAGGGAAAAGATATTTGCATATTTTGAGTCAGACAAAAGCTTAATAAGTAGGATCTATACAGAACTTAATCCATAAGAAAAAAAACCCAATAATCCCATACATCAATGGAGAAGAGAGATGAACAGAACCTTCTCTAAAGAAGACAGACGAATGGCTAGCAAACACATGAAAAAATGCTCATCATCCCTAATTATTAGAGAAATGCAAATTAAAACCTCCCTGAGATATCATCTAACCCCAGTGAGAATGATCCATATTACAAAATCTCAAAACTGCAGACACTGGCACTGATGTGGAGAGAAAGGAAGGCTTTTACACTCCTGCTGGGACTACAAACTAATACAACCTTTGGAAAGAAGTATGGAGAAACTTCAAAGAACTCAACCTCGACCTGCCATTTGATCCCGCAATCCCATTACTAGGCATCTATCCAGAGGGGGGAAAAAACCTTTTATTATAAAGACACTTGTACTAGACTCTTTATCACAGCTCAATTTACAAGGCCAAAATGTGGAAACAGTCTAAATGCCCCTCAACCCAGAAATGGTTTGGCAAGCTGTGGTATAGGTATACCATGGAATACTATTCAGCCATTAAAAAAGATGGAGATTTTTCAGCATTTGTATTAACCTGGATAGAGGTGGAACCCATTATTCTTAGTGAAGCATCACAGGAATGGAGAAGCATGAATCCCATGTATTCAACTTTGATGTGAGGACAATTAATGACAATTAATGACACGGTGGGGCCTGGGGGATGGGGAGAGCAGAGAAGAAGGGAGGGGGTGAGAGAAAGAAAAAGAAAAGAAAATAGTGCCTAATGCTCATATAGATTGGATTTAATTTTGACCAAAGTACATTACTTGAACATTAATTTTTAATTCAACTTGTTAATATGTTGTTTAGGATATTGCATCCTCATTTATAAGTGAAATATGTTTGTAATTTCCCTTTATAATAATATATTTTTTCTAATTTTACTATCAGGAGTATCCAGATGAAATAGAACGATTTTGAAGCATTTCTTCTTTTTCAACTGTCTATAATAGATTTGGCATGATCTGTTTTTTGAAATTATCTTTTATTTTTATTTATAAATATTGGTTGTCTATTTTTTGAGACTTTGGAAAAAAAATAAGAAGAAGTTAACTGAAGACTCCATACTGAACCTCAGAGTCAAAGCATTCTATGATAGACATACTCTTATCTGACAATGTGAATGTTACTTTTTTGGCACTATTATTATATTATTGCTCAATTAAAGAATAAAAAAAACGAGAAATGAAAAGGGTAAATTTAAAATGAGTATTCTTGACATATATTTTAATGTATAGCTCATATAGAATCTCTGAAGCAGGAAAAACAGAGACAGCTGCTGTAGGCCTATTGCCTTTCTTTTTTTTTTTTTTTTTTTGGCCGGGGCCAGGTTTGAACCCACTACCGCAGTATATGGGGCTGGTGCCCTACTCCTTTGAGCCACAGTTGCCACTCGCCTTTTGCCTTTCTTTAGACGGAAATGCATTTAAATTTTAGCACAGACACAGCTGCTCCCAACAGGAGTTTCTGGGGGATATGTTCAAACTTCTCACCTTTTCTCAAGAGGGCTCTCTTTTCTCACCACCGCAGAAGAGCTTTTTGTAACTTTCAGGAATAGAAGCTTCCCAAAGGTGGCGGGAGAGAAACGATAATTTTTTTAAAGTCCTGCGTTTTACTCTAAGACCTGAATCCTCACTAATTAAACTGTGATCTTTGATCACAATTGAGAATCTTCTAAGACAGTGGTTCTCAACCTTCCTATGCTGTGACGTATTTTCACTGTTACAAAGGGGTCGCGACCCACAGGTTCAGAACCGCTGCTGTAAGGGCCTGTTAAAAATGCAGAATCTCAGCCCCCTTGCTCAATCCACTCAACTGGAATCTGCATTTTATAATATCCCCGATTCCCTGTGCTCCTTAAAGTTTGAGAAGTAATACTGAGTGTGTCTAGGTATCACTTCTGACAACTGTATCTTGTGGTTGCTTTTGTGCATTTGAATAACCCTAATTTTCACTTTCTTCTTAATACTAGTCCTCTCTATAATTGTGCATATTTGTAAGTGGCATGAAAAAGTATATCAGAAACGTAAAATGATGACCACAAATCATTCATATTTAAAATGCATTTGAATAGAAATTCTGTCTCTAGCTTTCCTCAGCATATCTTTTAAGAGATACATAGAGTAGACTTTTCAAATGACAAAACAAGGCACTCTGATAACGTGGTGCCATGTCCGAGGATTTGAACTTTATGATAATCGGGCTCTGCGTGGCAGAAGTCCTGTGGCATTTCACATCCCCTTGCTCAGAGCTGACGGAATTACTTCTTAAAGGAATCACGACTCTCAACATTTCTGTCATGTTTTCTTAGAGCATGTTAAAGGTCATTTCACTTTCTTAAGAAAAATACATCTAACATTTAATGAGTCGCAGACAGGATTCCACTCGGTGTGTGTCCATTGTAGGCAAAGATCAAGAGAAAAGTTTTAACCCAGCATGTGTCAGGAAATTAGAATAACAGGTGCGGAACTTGGCCCTGGGGAAGAGGTAGGATGGCACGTACTCTGAACTGCTGCCTCAGTTGTACCAAGGAGGGAGCTGGGGCTGGGAAAGATAAATGAGAAGCTCAAGGTCAGGGAGTGGGAAGCCAAGGACAAAACCCACAATCCCTGACTTCAAGAACTTCCCGTTCTTTTCTGTTTCCCCCAAACCTTGGGAGTGATAAATAAGCCCGTGGGGAATATTGGTGAATGGATCCTATGACTTCTAGCTTTGTGGTGAAATAGGCATCTTGTCCTAAACAATCATTTATCTTTCATTTTTATCCTGCCTATTAATTTCTCCTTTATATGCCAAGCAGTGAACTTAAGGCTGGAATTTGGAGAAGAAAAGACATCTTAAGAAATCCTCTCCCATTTTTAATTCTGGTGCCTGTAGGCGTCTGTCCTTGTCCAGCGCCTTTACATTGAGAACACTCAGCTCTTTATTTCAACATCAAATGCGTGAAACAGAAGCTGCCTTTGACTCAGCTATTCCACTTTCATCTATTTATAATAAAGGAGTAATTTAAGAAATGCATTCACATGTAGCTACAATAGGTTTGATACTACAGATAGATAGATAGTAGGCTTTGCCTCAAGTCTCTTTCTTTCTATATATAAACATATGTACATATACATATATATATTTTATACATGCATACCCTGAAAGGTTTAAGATAAAGTCTACCACCTGGCTATGCATGCAACATCATCCAGCCTTTTAAAAAACAGTGCTGTGTAAATATATGTCTTGTTCTGGAGAGAAGTTAGTTGTGTTTCTTGTCCTGGCAGCTGGCTGCCTTCACATGATGGATTTTTGAGTTACTAATATGCTTAAGAGTGTGAATGTAATACAAATATTTAAAAACCATTTTGTCTCCATGTGATTGCATAACACATTTCAAGGGTGATCAGCTGTCAAGCTTATTTTACTGTGTCCTTTAAATTGTCTACAATATAAAAATTTTCTCCTCTTGAAATGTCGTAGTATGACCCCACGAAGCAGTGCTGCTTGAACGTACAGTGACAGTTTATGCACAGAAGCTGGCGTGTTGGGCATCTGCACAGGAAGTATGAAAACAAACGTCTACACTACCCATTTGCATCGACTCTGAACTTCTGCATAGGATGCAAACACATGTGCACATCACCCACATCTCAAAAAAACATATGCAGCGATATTTCTATAAAATACGTTCAAATCTGCTTTTTACACTACAACCACCAAAAGAATGTATGAACATAAAATGGAACCAATCAAGTTTCTCTAAAGACAAGGCCAACAAACAGACCCCACACTCTGAATCCTGTTAATTCACACCCAAAAAATAAGACACTTTTCTTTGCTGAAAAAGAAGGAAAGACGCTTTTCTTTGCTGAAGCATCATGGTCATCACACTCTGAAAGTGTATTTTCTCAGCATGGGCAATACTGCAGTGATTTTCCTCAAATATTAGGCTATTCGTTTCCCTTGTACAATAAAAGTGACACGGGAAGGTTAATGATGTGGAACTCTGCAGACAAAATGAAGCTACTATCCTCTTTCTACTGACAAGACCATAGTAATGCAATGTGAAAAATTAGAACGAGAGCAAGAGAATGTCAGGTGGAAATTCAGTTCAAGATGTATTTTAACCAGCAGGGGCTCCACTTGAACTAGGTAGTCTGTCGAAGTACATATAGGTATTTAATTTATGGTTAAGAAGATTCAAGATGTTATAATCAAGGGGCAAAACATACCATAGCACATCTTTGAATTTCCTTGTATCTGGCGATCTTTGACATGAAAGTAAACCCCAAGAACACACTTACACGATTTGTACAACCGTTCACACCGTAGTCATTGTATGAACATAGAATCATGTATTTGAATTTTAGCAGAAGCGTATGTGTTATACACATAGAAATTTTAAATATTCAAAGGCACAATTTTCTGTGAAAAGGCTCTAAGATGGTATAGAACCTACCATAAGGCCTTTTGTACAATTAATAGAAAAGTTGTTAATGGTTCAATTCAGTTCAAAATATTTACTTAATTTATCATGTATAGTAATTGCATTATTATTAAACAAGAAATAGAGGAAGAATAATTGAATTTTCAGAGTCACCACAAATTACTTATGTCTAATTATAAGTAATCACAACTTAAATCATAACCACTAAAGGCAGAAAAAGGTAAGAATGGCTACTCTTACCACTTCTATGGTAATGAATGACCTGGCCAAGGCATTTAAGGAAGAAAAAGACTTAAAAGGCATTCCTACCAGAGAGGTAAGATTATGTCTATCTGAAGATGAGCTAGTCTTATGAATAGAAAATCCTAGGAATCCCTAAAACAACTTTTAGAACTAATAATCAACCTCAGCAAGGCTGCAGGACCCAAGGACAATATAAGGTGACCTTGAAACCCTGTCTCCAAAAAAATAAAACAGAAATTGACGATCCAAAAGTGAAATTAAATATACATTTTAATGATGTGAAACTCTACAGACAAAATGAAGCTATATTTTTACAATAGCCTCAAAAGTTATTTAGGAATAAATTAACAAATAAGTACAAAATGTGCACTGTGAAATAAAAAAAAAGTGACGGAATCCGAAGGAAATCTAAATAAATGTACAAATAGCCCCTGTTCATAGACAGGGACACGTCATATGTCCAGCTAGCAAACAGCCATGCCAAATCAATCTACAGCTTTAACACCATCTCTACCAAAATCTTTTACTTATTCTTTCTCTTTTTGCAGAAACTAGCAAGCTGATCCTAAAATTCATATGGAAAGGTGAGGATACGGAAAAGCTACAAAATCTTGAAAAAGAAAATTCTCCAAGTTTGGAGAATTTATACTTCCCAATTTCAAAACTTGTGTTTGATAATGTTTATGTAGTTACTTCAACCAAAAATAAATCTTGCACACAAAATATAAATTTCTTGAAGAAGTATATTATTATAATTCCTTTCCAATATCAAAAGAAATTCCAATATTTCCGATTTCAGGGAGTTCTAGTTTCTAAATAGGCACCATGTGACCGTTGTGCTTAAACTCCCTATGAGACGTGTGACAGACCCCGCTAAGTGCTGAGCGCAAGATAAATTCCTATCACGAAGCTTTTAAATCCCTGGCTTAATCTGACTTTTCATATTTTTATATTTAATGTAACTACTCTGCTAAAGCTTGTTAATCTTTGAAAAGTCAAGTTTTACTGTGTATCCCTACCAACACCGAATGGTGTACATGTAAAAACCAAGCTAACGTCATTCTCAAAGTGTTGAAAGGCTTCTCCCTACGGGTTAACGCTAATTTAAGTGGTTTTATTACTGAAATAATTTTAACAGCTGTATTGAAGCATAATTGAAAATAAAAATTTTGCATATTTAAAGTATACTTGACATCTTGATCGACTTGTGCATCTTAAATGCACAAATTATACATTATATATATAATGTATAATTGTATATAATTATACATTATAAAATGATCACAACGGTCAAGCAAATGAACACATCAACCATTTCAAATAGTTTACCATTTTCTTATTTTCACATGTGGTGAAATAACTTACGATCTACTCTTTTGGCAAATTCAAGTACACGCACAGTATTTTTAAGTATGGTTATCATGCTGTGTATTATATCTCCAGACACAAAAAGAAAAATATTGTAATGATCCCAGTTTTATGTGGAATCTAAAATAGCCAAACTCATAAAAGCCGAGAGTAGAATGGTGGTTAGGAAGTGCTGGGGGACGGAGCAACGGAGTGATGTTAGTCAAAGAGCGTAAAGTTTCCGTTACAGTCATAAACTGCATGGCCACGGTGTGGTCAATAACAGTCTGAACGTTTGATGGTGGTCTCACAACATTACAATGGGGCTCAAAAACCCTGTCACCTCGGGCTGTCTTGTTGATTCTGACCCTGTATAATCCCACACTAATGGATGTGTCTGTATCTTTGTTTGCAACCAACAAAAAGTTGAAAAAGTTAAGAAAAAAAAAAGAAAAGAAAAATTAAAAATAGTAAAAAGCTATAGAGTAATGATAAAAATGTGCATTAATCTAAGTGTTATTACAAAAGAACCAAAAAGTTAAAAGAAATTTCAAAGTTAAAAAAGCAAAAATGTTGGGCAGCACCTGTGGCTCAAAGGAGTAGGGTGCTGGCCTCATATGCTGGAGGTGGTGGGTCCAAACCCAGCCCCGGACAAAAAAAATAAAAAGCAAAAATGTTATAGTAAGCTACGGTTAATTTACTATTGATAAAAGTACATACAAAAGTATTGTAATTTCAGTGTACAGCATTTACAGAATCTGCAGTAGCGGACAGTGACATCCTGAGGCTTCACATTTGCTCAATACTCACAGACTCCCTCAGAACGACTTCTAGTCCTATAAGCTACATTCACGGTAAGCACCCTACACAGGTATATTATTTTTTAATCTTTCATGCCATATTTTTACTATCACCTGTTCTGTGTTTAAATGTTTACATACATAAGTATTGTGTTAAAATTGCCTCCAGTGTCTACTATAATGCTAACATTCTTTTTTTTTTTTTTTTTTTTTTTGAGACAGAGTCTCACTATGTGGCCCTCAGTAGAGTGCTATGGCATCACAGCTCACATTAACCTCAAACTCCCGGGCTTAAGCAGTTCTCTTGCCTCAGCCCCTCAAGAAGCTGGGACTATAGGTGCCTGCCACAATTCCCAGCTATAATTTATGGGCAGAGGGGAGTTGCACTTGTCATTGTTGTTTAGCTGGCCTGAGCTGGGTTCCAACCCACCAGCCCTGGGGTATGTGGCTGGTGCCGTATCTACTGTGCTAAGGGTGCTGCCAGAACACTAACATTCTATGCAGGTGTGTGGCCTGGGTGCAGTAGGCTATCCCACACAGCCCAGGTGGGGGGTGGGCTGCACCATCTGGGTGTGTGTAAGTACACCCTGTGATGTTCACACCGCAGCAGAATCCTCAAGGACACATTTCTGAGAACCCAGAACCCATCCCTGTCATTAACTGTCTTATGATTGCATGTAAGTACTTTCACCTCAGGCACATCTACTGGTTGGTTTTTTCATCCTTTATTTCCTCTCCCTATCTCTGCACACATACATGTTTCAATACATTGAGAGAAAAAGAGAAAATGTTTACCTCCATGTGCTGTTCTTCCTTAACAGGTGTTATTAAAACCATCACTGCACAAATGCCCAAAGGCAGATATTCAACTTCAGCCTGATCTGTGGGTCACACACTTGATGGTTATTCTTTGTTTTTTATTACACCAAGAAAAACTTTATTCCAGAGTGTTGCAATGGATAAAAGAGACCAAATCGGAACTAAACTTCCCTAGAGGAGAGTTTCTAAGAGCTCAGTAGGGAGGTCTGCAACTTATAATCTGTTAAAAGTCTTTACACAAAGGAGAATTAAATTTTCTTATACCTCCACCACTGGTGGTAATTTTACAACGTTACAAGTCACCTGCCAACTTGGCTCCACCATTCTGAAGAAAGCAGTAGGTAGGGGCACTGTGCTTAACAGCAATAATTTATAGCTTGTTTGTACAGCAAAACTTCCAAAACCTTCCACTTCTTTGACTCATATTGGCTTACTTTAAATGGACTTCCATCCCCTTCATGTCCTTGAAGTTGACCTTGCGAAGATAACCAGACATTTCCATGTTGGCACATCCAGTAGTTCACTGGTCATGACTCATCTCACACAGCAGCTAAGTGGCGTCAAACACACCTGACAACTGCTTTGCTGAAGTCGTCTCTTTTTGACCCCAGTGACTTAAAGGCTCTTACAGTTGACTTTTCATTCTCTTTTCCTTCTCGTTTGTGGGCCCTTTCTCTCTGGTCAGGTTAAATATCAGAGGGCTTCAGGATACACCATGCACACTTGCTTTCTGCATCCCTACTTTCTAAAGTAACTTGAGATACAATTTGATATTATTGGGAATTTATTTCCTTATTTATTGGTTTAATTTTTTTGTCTCCTTGCACTAACCTTTGTGCTAGATCCATGAGTCACAACAGATAGGAAGTGGTCGTGTTTCCTGAAAGGAAGGAAGGGAGAGAGGGAGGGAGAGGGCCGGAGGGATGGAGGGGGAGGGAGGGGGGAGGCGGGAGAGTGAGGGAGGGAGAGGGCGGGCGGGGTGGGGGGGGGGGGGGGTGGGAGGGGGGCGGGGGGGGTGG
>CAUYQV010192231.1:0-14060 GCA_963574575.1 Galagoides demidoff | reverse complement strand
CAGCTCATAGCAACCTCCAACTCCTGGGCTCAAGCGAGTCTCCTGCTTCCACCTCCCAAGTAGCTGGGACCACAGGCGCCCGCCACAACGCCTGGCCATTTTTTGGTTGCAGCCATCATTGTTGTTTGGCGGGCCCGGGCTCAGGGTATCATTCTTCATTCTGAGTCAGGATGTCACATTTTCCTTCCTTTCTTGGCTTTCTATGTTTTGCAAGTAATTCTGGTCTCCTTGGCTGCCTGATGATCATGTAAATGGAGACTCTTGGGCTCTCCGTTGCCCATATTCACATGGTGAAGTTCTTTCTCCTTCATGTGAATCAGAAAGATTACATGTGCTGGGCATTGGAGAATTGATTTATTTGTCTGGTGTATATAAGACAGCCAAAACTTCTGGGAGACAGGGCAAGCATCATCAGGTGGATGATGCCAATAATCTCTGGAGGTTAACTTAAGCCGATTATTCCAACCTTTTAATTTTAGTCAGTTATTATCAAACCTTTTACTAGATTGTTAATGACTAGCAAAATTGGTTTGAGTTGGACCTCCGTTGGTGTTAATGAGTGGTAAATTGGTCCAAAGTGAGAGATCGGAAGAAGAAAGCATGCTGGGGAGTTGGGCTTCTTCACAGAGCAGGTCACAATGAGCTCTGAGAAGTTAACATTTGGTTTAATTCCTTTCTTTGCATTCTGTCTCTGCCTGGCCTTAAGGTACCACAGAATGTTATTTTGAGAAGTGAACTATAGCATAGATTTATCTAATGTTATCAGAAGAAGATAATCACCCAGAATGCAAATCTTTAGCTGCTGGAGTTTTAGTCCAGTGGTTTAATTATGGTTATACTCTGTTCTGTGTGAAACATGTTTTATTTCTTGGCCTCCATGTTGTTTTGGTTCTGGTACTTCATTGTCACATGAGATGTACAACCTTCTTCTTAATTTTTTTTTTTTTTTGGCTGGGGCAAGGTTTGAACCCTTCACCTCTGGTATATGGGGCTGGCGCCCTACTCCTTTGAGCCACAGGAGTAGTTATTATTATTATTATTTTTTAAGACTTTTCTTTATTTACTTGTTGTTGCAGTTTTGGCCTGGCTAGGTTCGAACCCACCACCCTCGGTAAATGGGGCCGGCACCCTACTCGCTGAGCCATAGGCGCTGCCCTTTTTTTTTTTTAAGGCAGAGTCTGTGTTGCACTGCACCCTCAAACTCTTGGGCTCCAGTGATCCTTCTGCCTCAGCCTTCCATGTAGCTGAGACTCTAGGTATCCACCATCCACACCCAGTTAATTTTTCTACTTTTTGTAGAGATAATCTCACTCTTGCTCAGACTGGTCTTGAACCCTTGGCCTCAAGCAGTCTTCTCAGATTTTTAATATGATAATTAAATGTTAATTCTTATGATTAATATGATTCTAACTCTGACTTAATATAAACTACATATATGTTATATATACATCTTGAAAGAACCATATTTTCTCTATTAATTCTTGGTCCTCTTCTGAATTTAAAAGCACAGAAGTAACAAAACATTTCTGGTTCTAATATAAACTGCTAACTGAGTTAGAGGTAACTGTTTTATTTGAAAAGATACTTTTTCATTGAATATGTGAGTTTCTCTAGAAATCCAGGTAAATGGGGCTCCAGGTGTGAGATGACTGCTCACCTGTATTGCTTTTCCTATTCTCTCCTTGTCAGGGCTGATTGGCTTGTGTTGAAATTTGCTCTAGTTTTGGCAGTGCAGGGTCTTTGCACCATAGGACTCTCCCTTCTGGTTTGACCACATCACTCTTGCAGGTACCAGGTAGCCAAGCTTGACAAGTTTGTTCAAAGAAGAAATGTTTTCAGTACTAGAAGGAGACTTTATTTAGTTTTTATTTCAGATTAATGTGAAGGTACAAACAGTTTGGTTGCAGTGTTTGCCTTTGTTAGGTAGAGTCCCTGATGTAGTTGTATCCCGCATCCAGGAGGTGTGCTATATATCCCTACATTGTGCCCACTAGATGGGAGCACGTCAGTCCCTTTCTCTCCTCCCATCTCCTCTCTCCTCCTTCTCCCTCCCCCCAACTGAATTTAATTGAGTTTTTCTTTTGTGTGGACATGTACCATGTTTCCCCGAAAATAAGACCTACCCCCAAAATAAGCCCTAGCAGGATTTCTATGCATTTGTTAAATATAAGCCCTACCCTGATAATAAGACCTAGTGATGGGTGTGGCTATGCAGAGGAGAGGACTCGGAGAGGACAACATCCCCTGAAAATAGGCCCTAGTGTGTCTTCTTGAGAAAAAATAAATATAAGGCAGTGTCTTATTTTTGGGGAAACACGGGAAACACGGTATTAGATCAGATTGTCTACTGGCTTCATATTAGTATTGAGTACACTGGATATTTGCTTTTCCATTCTTGTGATATTTACTAAGAACAATGTGTTTCAAATCCATGTAGGTTAATACAAAAGATGTAAAGTCAGAAGGAGATGCTAGTTAGGAATGCTCAAACAGATTAGACAAAAGGTAGCCTTTGGTAGTGCTTTTTCTAGTAAAACTCCTGGGCTGTGGGAAATCAGAGACATTGGATGGTTGGGGAAAAAAAATATGTGGTTTAAGGAGATTGTAAATGTGAATCTGGACATGTCATAGATTTGAAATGTGTGAAAACAGTTGTAGCAGATGGAGCACCTAGGCATGGAGCCTTTTTTATTTTTTATTTTTTGAGATGGAGCCTCAAGCTATCCCCCTGGGTAGAGTGCCATGGCATCACAGCTCATAGCAACCTCCAACTCCTGGGCTCAAGCGAGTCTCCTGCTTCAGCCTCCCATGTAGCTGGGACCACAGGCGCCTGCCGCAACGCCTGGCCATTTTTTGGTTGCAGCCATCATTGTTGTTTGGTGGGCCCGGGCTGGGGATTCGAACCCGCCGCCTTGGGTGTACATGGCTGGCGCCTTAGCCGATTGAGCCACAGGCGCAGAGCCATGGAGCCTTTAAAAAAAAAAAAAAGTTTATCAAGTTTACTGTATTATTTTCTTATGTGTATATTATAAATATTTTTCCCAGTTTGTTCAGACTCTTGTGTTGAACCATCATGGTATAAGAAAGTTTAAATATATATATATTATAGTGATAAAGGTTTTATTTTATTTATTTATTTTTTGGCGTCACAGCAACCTCCCAACTCCTGGGCTTAGGCTATTCTCTTCCCTCAGCCTCCCGAGTAGCTGGGACCACAGGTGCCCACCACAATGCTGGGCCGGGTTTGAACCCTCCACCTTTGGTATATGGGGCCAGTGCCGTACTCACTGAGCCACAGGTGCTGCCCCAGAAAGTTTAAATATTCTGTGTAGTGAGACTTACTAGTTTTTTTCCCACTGTTTCGACTTTGATGGTTTGGTTGGAAATTCTTTTCCCATGGAGTGTTTTTTCTTTCTTTTCTTGAGCAGACATTGGGTATTTTAAATTGTTTTTTTAATAGTCTTTTCTTTTTTTTTTTTTTGCAGTTTTTGGCTGGGGCTGGGTTTGAATCCACCACCTCCAGTATATGGGGCCAGTGCCCTACTCCTTTGAGCCACAGGTGCTGCCCATTCTATTATATGAGAATAATTTTGGATTAACAAAAAAGTTAGAAAGACTACAGAGTTCCCTTACGCTTCTCCTGGCTTCCTCTAATGTTAACATCTTACATAATTATAGAACAATTAGGAAAACTAAGAAATTAACATTGATACATTATCATTAACCAAACTCTAGACTTCATTCAGATTTCACCAGGTTTTTCCACTAATGTCATTTTTTCAGTGTACCACATTGTAATTTACACAGGGTAGTTTATCTGTCCTGAAAACACCATGTTTAATTAAAAACTTTACAGTTTTGTAATTCACAGAGCCACTGTACTCAACGTGTGTAATTTGGGTGGAAAATATTCTTGATTGTGGGCCTTAGGGTTGCTGTTCTTCATGTACAGGGCCACAGAGAACTTGGGCATAGAAGTGCTGCTCAGATTGTCCAGACTGCCAGTCACCGCTTCCATTTTCCATTCATTCATTGTGATTCTGTTAAGATGTTTTGCTCTTACTCTGCTACCTTGTTCTCGTTCTTCTTTTGGCAGGACCTGAGTGGAAAAATAGGATAAATCTAGAAGAGAAAGTCACCCTCACTGTGAGGACCCTTTTTATGTTCCTTCACATCAAAGAAAGCCAACATACAAACCAGCATTTTTTTTTTTTTTTTTGAGACAGAGCCTCAAGCTGTCACCCTGGGTAGAGTGCAGTGGCATCACAGCTCACAGCAACCTCCAACTCTTGGGCTTACGCGAGTCTCTTGCCTGAGCCTCCCAAGTAGCTGGGACTTCAGGTGTCTGCCACAATGCCCAGCTTTTCTTTGGTTGTAGTTGTTGTTTGGCAGCCTGGGCTGGATTTGAACCCGCCAGCTCTGGTGTATGTGGCTGGTGCCTTAGCTGCTTAAGCTACAAGCACTGAGCCCAGTCTTCCAGCTTTATGACCTGTGAAGCATATTACATGGATAAATACTTGCTTTATTCCTTAGATAGGTTGAAAATCACTTTGGCTTGCTTACCTATCTCTAACTCCTGCCATGAGTGGAGGCAGGTTGACAGACATTAAGAGGAGGGGAGGGCAGACAGGGCAGTAGGCAGAGCAGGCTGCATGTTGGCTAGCTGCAGGTCGGGTGCACTGCCTGATAAATGTGGGGTTAGCAGGGAAGCCTCAGGTACTTCTGGGTTTGGTGTCTGTTGGCTTTTCCGCCTGTATTTAATATTAGTTGGGCTGAGCTTTCTCCTGGGTAGTCATTAGTTTCTACTTGGGCATTCAACTCATTTCCCCTTTCCTAACTAAAACACTTTAAATTTCTTAATTTTCTTAACCTTTTGTAAGTTATAAAACACCACCAGGCTGTCCTTCAATTTAGAAAACAGAATTTGATTGGTGTGCATACTTGGGAGGAGCTAAGAAGGGGATCCTGGCTTTAGTTTGCTGTAGACCTGGAAGATAGTCTTGGACTTGTTACCTTTCATTCCAGCTGTTAGGTTCAGTAGATCATACTGGAGAGCATCTAATCAAATCACCAGTAAATCCATAGAAATGTCATTTCTAAAGCAGATGTTCATTAGTAGATTGTACATACTTGAGTTTGGCCAGATAGAAGCTTTGGTCTTTTTCCAAAGATTTTTTTCTCAGTGGTTTGTGACTTTTTCCATTGCAAGTAGTAATCATTACTTACATAAGCATAAGACTTGACAAGGTGTATTTTGTAATGGTATAACGTGTACCATTTTATTTGGTTTTCAAAGCAACATTACATTATGTCAAGTACATATTTTGATAATTTTATGAGAAAACTGAGGCTAGGGGATTTGCCCATTGTCTGCTTAAGTGATCCTGCACTGTCTAGTTAAAACTCCCACATCCCTTCTTTTACCCCCTTGCTTACCCCGTGGCCTCCCCTCCCCATTGGTTCTGCCATTTTTACAGCTCCATCTAAAGGTAGTGCTGGTGGGGGTTTTCTCTGGGGAGACACAGTCTTGGGGACCGGAGCACGATCCCAAATTGAAAGCTAGCAGATCCTATTGTGTGCATATCTAATGTCCTTTTTCCCCTTCTTTCTAGTAGAATTGGGATTTTGTTCAGATAGCCTTTTCTTACCCCATGTGACTCTGGGGAAAGGTGGTCCCTAGTCACACTGGTCCCATTCTCTGTGGGTGATTCTCTAGGGATGAGCCAGAGACCTAGCTCTGGCCAATGTGATGAGCTGAATTCTGCTCAGAGGTTCTGGAAAATTTCTCATTTTTAAAGTGACAGCACTAGGAAAGATGGCCTGTTCTGGATGTGCTGCCTGGAGCTGTCACAGCCATTTTATTGCCTGTCTGAACATGAAGCCACTGCAGAGGAGAGAACTGAGCCAAGCCAGCAGTAGCCAGAACCCTCAGAGCCCCACCTACACCCTGTCCTTGGACTTCTGTGAAATAAATTTTCTTACTGTTCATATCAATTTGAGTTGGGATTATGTACCTTGTGCCCAAAGACATGCTAACTGAAACAGTAGCTTTCCTTCGTGGATTCAGATTCATTTATTCATATCCTGAAGGTATAGTGTATCAAGGCAGAATTTGATTTACTCAGAGGGTCAGACATGGCTTTCCTGAGGAAATACAGCCTCTTGGTGGGGGAGATCCCTTTCTTGCTGGGCCTTATGTGCCATATTTAAGGATTTTGGTCTTTATGCAGGAGCACACCCCCTCCAGGGTTTTATTTATTTATTTTATTTTATTTTATTATTATTTTTTGAAACAGAGTCTCAAGCCATTGCCCTCGGTAGAGTGCTGTGGCACCACAGCTCACAGCAACCTCAAACTCTCAGGCTTAAGTGATTCTCTTGCCTCAGCCTCCCAAGTAGCTGGGACTACAGGCGCCTGTCACAACACCCGGCTATTTTTTGGTTGTAGTTGTCATTGTTGTTTGGAAGGCCCAGGCTGGATTCAAACCTGCCATCTCTGGTTTACATGGCTGGTGCCCTAGCTGTTGAGCTACAGCCACCAAGCTTCTCCAGGGTTTTAAATATGGAGGTGTGGCATGAGTATAGTGAGCTATAGTTATTGCACTTTAGTTATCCCTGTGAAAGAACACCTTGGCCTAACTTGCCAGTCAGTTGAGTTTGACTGAGTAGGCAGGAAGGTCTGTGTGAAGGCACTGGTGATTAGCAGTTGTGTCCAGAAAGCACAGAAGAGCATCTTTGTTTGGAATCAGATAAAGCAAACAATCCAGTTTCTTCTTCCTTGCCTGTGTGTGTGCATGTGTGTGTATGTATAGCTGTGGTGTATGTGTGTGTGGTGTGTATACCCACATGATCACATGTGCCCCTACACACACACACACAACACACACAGAGGCATATTTCATGTTTTCTACCTTAGAGGTAACTTGTGAACAGTCTTCTTTCTCTTAGTTTTTGATCATTTAAATATAAAAAAAATGCATCCAAGAGATCTGTGTTGAGGTTATAAAAAACAAGATAAGTGGTTCATTGTAAATAAAATCTTATGGATGTATTAATTTGTTTGAAATATTTTAGCATCTCTAAAAGTTTTCCTCCAGGTTTGATATGATACTATCAGCTCTGAATCTTCTACATATGGATATATTAGCAAAACTGGATTACATCCCAGTGCAATCAGGCAGGGAATCTGTCTGAACCATATAGTGGAAGCGCAATGAAAATTACAGTATCCTGTAATTATATTAGGATGTGATGTGGTCCCTCCCTATGTTTATTAATTAGTGGAGTTGTAATGAGACTTCCTCCCCATGCTTTTAAGGCTGCTGATCAGTGGGCATCCAGGCAAGGTTCTAGTTGTGCTTGGGAGCCTTCTGTGCAAAAGTGGGAGGGATTGGTGTTTCAGGTGGTGGCAGGTGAGACTCCTGCCAAGTTGGCATAATGGGAACAGGACTCTTCTGAGTTGCCATCTGTTTGTGGCTGATAGGAAACCAGCAGTGATTTCTGAAGAGTGAGGAACTGTTCCGTTTATGTTGAAATATTTAGGAATTAGTAATGTTAAGACCGTGCTGATCAGTAGTAGGTTGGGGAAATAAACTGTGGAGTGAGTTTTTTTTTTTTTTACTAATTTTAGAAGATGACTGCTTAGCTCAACAGCTCTTATCCTCTTTTCCTCTCAAACAAACTAGGACTCTTCTGCCATCCAAACTAGCCACTTAGTACCAATGTTACGTATTATTCATGTGACTATTGTACATACCCCGACCCTGGTGTGTTTGCAACTGAGGGCATTCAGTCCGTCTCTGACTCTTATGTCTTTTTGAAAATTGTGGTAAAATGGTAAAAGTATGCATAACAAAATTTACCATTTTAACCATTTTTAAGTATACAGTTCAAGGCATTAATATTGTTGTGCCAAGGCTCGGCGCCTGTGGCTCAATCGGCTAAGGTGCCAGCCACGTACACCTAAGGTGGCGGTTTCGAATCCCCAGCCCGGGCCTGCCAAACAACAATGATGGCTGCAACCAAAAAAAAAAAAATGGCCGGGTGTTGTGGCGGGCGCCTGTAGTCCCAGCTACTGGGGAGGCGGAGGCAGGAGACTCGCTTGAGCCCAGGAGTTGGAGGTTTCTAAGGGCTGTGATGCCATAGCACTCTACCCAGGGGGATAGCCTGAGGCTCCGTCTCAAAAAAAAAAAAATATTGTTGTGCCAACAATAATAACATTCATATTGTTGTGCTATCATCATGACGTGGCATGTTTTAACCAAGTATTGATAATACTTAAGAAATAGTGGATGCTGCTTCTGTATGACAGATCGTCAGTGTGTTTAACATGCTGTCCCTTTGGTTTTTAAGTTGTGTTTACTTCCTCGCCTGTGCGTTGCTGTGAGAATGGAGTGCTGTGCCCACTTCTCTTTTGAGTCTGATTTGCTGCCCTTGCAGCTCGGGAAGGTATGGTATGTTTGATAGAATCCCGAGAACTTTTTGGTATTTCTCCTGTATTGTATTCCTCGAGCAGTGGTGTGGAATAGAGAATAATTCATTTTCCCTTTAACCCAGGAGTAGTTGGTAGATAAACTAGAAGAGTTAATGTGGACTGAGGCCTGTCAGAAAATTGCTGTGGAGCCCTTCATTGGCCTGGGGAGGAGCAGTGTCTTTGGGGTTTTGCTAAGCCTTAACCTGGAAGCAGGTTCCCGGGGGTGGGTGGCATCTTTTTGGCTTGAGGACCCTTCTGGGTTCAGATGATTTCCCATAGGCTTCTGCCTTTCCTCTTTTAAAACTACCCTAGAGTCCTTTGTTAGTCTGGGGATTTTTAGTTACCAGTAAAGAAGAACTAATTTGCACAAATAAGGAAATTAGAAGGATTTTGGGCTGTCTACCGAATTCAGGTTGGGTGTCAGAGACCAGATTTCCACCACTTTGTCAAATTTGATAGTTTGCTGGAACAGCTCACAGATCTGAAAGCACTATAATTAAAATCAGTTTTATGATACAGTATACAATTCAGGAACAGCCAAATGGAAGAGGTGCCCAGGGCAAGGTCTGGGAGGGTCTTGGAGGCTGAGCTGCCGTGCCTTCCCCTGTGGAGTCAGGGCATGTCACCCGTCTGTCACCTGTATGTGTTCATCTAAAAGCAAGCTCTTTGAGCTTGGGCGTCAGAGTTTGGGGTCATATTATATCATTGCCCATGTGGTTGGGCTCAGTCTTCAGCCCTTTTTGCTCCCCAGAGGTCTGGGATGGGGGATGAAAGTTTGAGCCCTCTAATCACATGCTTATTGGCAGCCCTGCCTTAAAGCTATCTAAGGCAACAGAAACTTAGGTGTGGCGAGAAGTGGCCTGTCATGTCTAACAAAGGGTTCTCCTATTGCTTAGGAAATTCTAAGGGTTCTAGGAGCTCTGTGCCAGGAGCTTGGCAGAACCCAGATCTAGTCTTCATTATACCACAGTTATGGCTTAAACAAACTTTGGCTTACTGCAGGAAGTTTCTGAGAATATTAAGGAGTATGAGTCGAAGATCAGTTTCCAGAGGCAGGTACTCAGGGGTAGCACCCCTCAGCCCTCCCAGGCTTCAGGCCCAATGAAGTCCTCCTGCACCTTGCTCCTTGCAAGGACTGTGCTAGGTGTTGGGGACACATGAGGCACAAGTCAAATAAGGTGCTTGCCCTTTCAGGAACTTAGTTCATTAATTTTCCTAGTTTTTCTGGAAGGAATTGAACATTCCCACCCGCGTTCTGTTGTTCTATTCAGTGAAAATAGAGAAAGAGTCAGGGAGAATGATGGAAGGAAGGAGGATGGTATTATGGAATCCAGAAACAGCAGGTGAAAATGATAAGTGTCTGGAGAAGCCTCTCTCCCTGAATTACATCATTGGGAGCCCTAGGAAATTACCTTGCTTTTTGGGTGTGTGGCCAATTGTAGACATTTTGCCCTTGTTTTACTTTTGGAATGCGCAGTGAGAGGACAAGCATCATTCTTCTAGGTTTTTAGTCTTACATATTTCCTCTGTGAGAAGGGAGTTGCCACATGTACCTAGAATATTGATGAGTTTGTGTGGCTGAATGCATGATCTTTGCAATTATAACCTCTTGTCATTAATCATAATACCAGCAATACCATGTATATGGTGGTTAAGGGCAAAGAAGTCCAAGAGATACATGTATGCATGGTTCATGTGCTGGGTTACCTATGATAGTTCAGAAACTTACTGCCAGTTTGCTAGAGATATTTTTAGGTTGACATAAGATCTTTTGTTACTGCCTATTAGCAGTGAACACACTCAGTATTTCACATTCTTGAATTTAGTAGTTAGACCTGTTTGCCAATGACCTGTGAAGGGCCATGATGGGCAGTAACTTGTAGTTTAGCTGAAGCACTAATTACAACTTGACCTGGGCTGTGGGCCTGTTTCCTAAGAACTAGACAGTTGAGGAATAGCCTAGTGAGTGAGCCTAGCCAATTACCTAACATTCCAACCTCAAGGTGTTTTATTATCCTCTGCTTGATTTATAAACAGCTCTCCTGAACTACTAAAGATGGTTTCTTTGTGAAAAATGCTCTGTAGGAGAAAGGCAATTGTTAGTATTATTGATAGAGGTGAAAATTCTGAGAAAGTGAGTTATTAGCCAGGAAATAGAAACTTTAGCTAAATAATAGACATTAAATTTGGTAGTGGCTTCAGTTTGTAATGTGAACGAATCTATCAAAAATAGAAGAACTTAATAAAACTTTGCTTGTTTGGCTGGCCTGTAATCCTAGCACTCTGGGAGGCTGAGGCAGGTGGATTGCCTAAGCTTAGGAATTTGAGACTAGCCAGAGCAAAAGCAAGACCCCATCTCTAAAAAAATAGTTGGGCATTGTGGTGGGCGTCTGTAATCTCTCAGCTTCTTGGGAGGCTGAGGCAAGAGGATCACTAAGCCTAAGAGTTCGAGGTTGCTGTGAGCTCTGATGCCATGACACTGTTTTGAGGGCAGCAAAGTGAGACTCTGTCTCTGAGAAAAAAAAAAAAAAGTAAAAGACAAAACTTCAGTGAAATGCAACCAGCTTGAGGTATTGGGATATGCTCAGAAGGCTCACTGCCTTGATGGAAATGCCATGAGGAAAAATCTAGGAGTCTATGCAAAAATTTTATGAAGTGACCAATAGTGAAGGTAGGGGCATTGGCTGCTGAAGTGTTCTTAAAGGGAAGAAAGACTGTCTGATAGTGCTGGGGATTACTGCCATTTGAGAATTTTGGAATTTATATACCTGTATGTCTCAAATGTCCAAGATCTACTTTATTTGCACATCAGTTATAAAGGTGGTTTATTATCCATTTGCTCTTTTGGTTGGTTTGCTCATTTGTTTGTTTGTATATTCATTTATTTACTTAAGAGACGGGTTTTGCTTTGTCACCTCAGCTGGAGTACAGTGGCAGAAGTATAGTTCATTGTGGCCTCAAACTCCTAGGCTCAAGGTGTCTTCCTGCCTCAGTCTCCTGCTACCACTATGTCACTGATTTTGGGGGGGAGTGTATTTAAATTTAAAACTCAAATCATTTTCCCTTACCAGAAGATGTGGTTTGTGTGGAGTTAGGGGGGGAAGGGCATGGTGGGCAACTGATTAAATGCCAATCCATGAAAGATGCCGCTGGAAGGCTGCTCAGACACATCCCTGACTACTAAATTCCCTGCCTGGAGAGGGTTAGGAAACAATTTCTTTTCTTTTTTTTTTTTTTTTGAGACAGAGCCTCAAGCTATCCCCCTGGGTAGAGTGCCATGGCATCGCAGCTCACAGCAACCTCCAACTCCTGGGCTCAAGCGAGTCTCCTGCCTCCACCTCCCAAGTAGCTGGGACTACAGGTGCCCACCACAACGCCCGGCCATTTTTTGGTTGCAGCCATCATTGTTGTTTGGCGGCCCGGGCTGGGGATTCGAACCCGCCACCTTAGGTGTATGTGGCTGGAGCCTTAGCCGCTTGAGCCACAGGCGCCGAGCCAGGAAACAATTTTTTGCTGCTATAAATGATTTAGCAGCCAAGAGGTGTTCTAAAATAGTGCTGAAAGATCCCTGCTCCTAAATGGAAACTGGGAATGTTGCGTGTAGGTTGTGGGAACCTTTATCCCATGTGACCCGCTTTTCTGCAGGCCTCTTTTTGCATACCATTGGGAGTGCTGTAAAACGTCCTGTCTTAAACAGAATGTATTGAACCCTGCTTCTGTCATCAAACATCCGAAGCTGAGGAACCCTCGGACTGGGGAGACATGATGCCTTCAAAATGAGTTAGAAACAATAATGACAAAACAGAAAATCATCTATGAGGAGCTGATTTCATGTGGTGCCCCGACAATACAGAACTATCAGATTATTAAAAATCTTTTAGCTTATAAAGCACATTACCTTTTTTTTTTTTTTTGAGACAGAGTTTCATTATGTCACCCTCGGTAGAGTGCTGTGGCATCACAGCTCACAGCAACCTCAAACTCTTGGGCTTAAGTGATTCTCCTGCCTCAGCCTCCCGAGTAGCTAGGACCACAGGCACCCGCCACAATGCCTGGCTATTTTTTGTTTGCAGTTATCATTGTTTAGCAGGCCCGGCTAGGCTCAAACCCACCACCTTCGGTGTATGTCGCCAGCACCCTACTCACTGAGCTATGGGCACCGAGCCTCATGTTACCTTCTTTAGTATGTTTTTACAAATGCTATTATTATGCTTTGATCTTTATAGCGTTCTTCATAAAGGTCAGAGCAGAAATTCTGTCCATTTGCTGATGGGAAGGCTGACTTTCAGGGTAGCTGAACACCATGCAGGTCTCCCAGCCAGGAGGTAGCGGTTTGGTCAGAACCTCTCTTTTGATTCTTTGTCTGATTCTTTTCCCATTTCACTGTCCCTGCCTCCCCCTTTTAAAAATAAATTTTGTTTTATGATAACATTATTTACTTATTTAGAGTCTAGCCTTCTCAAAGATTTAATGGCTAAGGAGTAAGTTAAGATGCTGAAGCATTTTGGTTCATGTGAGGCAAATATAGCAGAACCTCCATGGTTGACCACCTCCTTAAGTTGACCTAATTTTCATAGACCAGACATGCACCACATGTATGGATCAGTATAGTAGGCCTAGTTCCTTATTTTTTTTTTTTTTAATTGAGACAGAGTCTCACTTTGTTGCCTTAGGTAGAGTGCTGTGGCGTCACAGCTCACAGCAACCTCAAACTCCTGGGCTCAAGTGATTATCTTGCCTCAGCCTCCCAAGTAGCTGGGACTACAGGTCCACCACAATACCCAGCTATTTTTTTTTTTTTTTTTTTTTGTTGTTTAGCAGGCCTGGGCCGGGTTTGAAACCCTGCCCCCTCCCCCCAGCCTTGATGTATGTGGCCAGCGCCCTAACCACCAAGCTACAGGCACTGAGCCCCTAGTTCCTTATGTCGACTACCTCTGTGTGTTGACCAATTTGTTACAGTCCCTGGGTGGTCAACTTACAGAGCTTCTACTGTACTTGTTTTTTTTTCTTGGATGTTGAAAATGAGGGTAAGAGGAAAATAATTATTTGATTAAAATTAAATCGTACCTGTGTGCTCAGAGGTCCTCACCAGTTCTTAGGTCATTACACAGGCCCCAGATAGTAAGCATGTATTTGCATTTCACCTCCAAATTTAAGAGAAATGAATGGAGAAAGGAGTAGTGAATAAGGAAGCTTTGTGGTTTTAGTGCCTTACCTCTTTTCCTTTTTGGTGTTGTACTTACTGTATCAAATTTGCTGTTTTTATGCATTTTAAATATGAAAAAGAACAAAATAAGAACAGGGAAAAAATCATCTATAATCTCCCATCAATATTACAAATCTCAAGCATAGCATTCTCTTGAATTTTTTTTTTAAATTAAGTCATAGCTATGTATGTTAATGCAATCACGGGGTAATCTGTTGGTTTTTTTTTTTTTGTTTTTTTTTTTTTTGAGACAGAGCCTCAAGCTATCCCCCTGGGTAGAGTGCCATGGCATCACAGCTCATAGCAACCTCCAACTCCTGGGCTCAAGCGAGTCTCCTGCCTCTGCCTCCCAAGTAGTTGGGATGACAGGCGCCTGCCACA
>CAUYQV010192229.1:0-12567 GCA_963574575.1 Galagoides demidoff | reverse complement strand
GGGTTTTCACATGCAATCCAAAATACTTCCATCAAACTGGTCAACACAGCCTTCATGTCATTTTCTCAGTTATTGTTTTAAAACATTCACATTCTACTCTTAGAAATTCACTTGTACCCCTGTAAGATAAACCTCAGAAGTGATCCCTCCAATCCCCCTCCCTCCACCCATTCCCTCCTCCCTTCTCCCTCCCCCCTCCAAGAACTAAAAATTTTTAAAAATGGCCAGGCATGGTGGCTCATGCCATAATTCTAGCACTCTGGGGGCCTGAGGTGGGAAGATCACTCGAGCTTAGGAGTTTGAGACCAGCCTGAGCAAGAGCAAGACCGCACTACTACTTCAAAATAGAAAAATAAGCTAGGCATTGTAACAGGTGCCTATAGTCTCAGCTACTTGGGAGGCTGAGGTTGGAAGATCCCTTGAACTCAGGAGTTTGAGATTCCTGTGAGCTACACTGAAACCAGGGAGCTCTAGCTTAGGCAACAGAATGAGACTCAATCAGTCAATATTAAAAAGTTATCATGAGAAAATAGTTTTATTATCTTGGTGAATAAATGTTTTTCTGGGCACAACACAAAAATCCGTAAGTTACTAATTTAATGATTCACAAATCTCAAACATCTCCAAAGCAAACAACACCATAAAAAAAAAATTGAAGGAAAGCAAAAACCAATAAGGATCTGCACCATAATAAAGTTACTACCCATAAACAGTACAATGACTAAGACTTGATAAGGACTATCTTTTTTTTTTTTTTTTTTTTTAGAGACAGAGTCTCACTTTATTGCCCTTGGTGGAGTGCTGTGGCATCACAGCTCACAACCTCCAATTCTTGGGCTTAGGTCATTCTCCTGTCTCAGCCTCCCAAGTAGCTGGGACTACAAGTGTCCACCACAATGCCCAGCTATCTTTTTTTGTTGCAGTTTGGCTGGAGCCAGGTTTGAACCCGCCACCCTTGGTGTATGGGGCTGGCGCCCTACTCACTGACCCACAGGCGCTGCCCAGGACTATCTTTTTAAAAAGGAAAGGAAATATGATTAGGTAAGTAATAAGAAATACAAATGGCAAATTAATGTGAAAAAGGCTATGCAACCTCATTAGCCATCAAGTAAATGAATGTTAAATCAACGTAACAGATACCATTCTTCTTATATCTCAGACTGGCAAAATTTTAATAGGTTGATAACATTTATTTATGGAAAGAATGTGACAAAATGAATCAACATACCTTCTGTTGGGCATGTAACTCATTGGTGGTCACTTTGACAGTATCTAGTAAGATACATGGACATCAGGCTACTACTCTTTTGAGCATAGAACCAATGAAATACTCATACACTGGCCTACGCCAAGCCACATATATTAAAATGTTCATTGATCCTCATTCCTTAAGATGCAGCCTAATGCCCATCACTTGGAGAATGGTCACACCAATTGTTCTGCAATGCAGTTGCTAAGATAGTTGAGGTAGAAAGCCAAATGTACCCAGACAGAAAGATTTCTAACACAGTGTTAAGAAAAAAAATCATATGATAACAAATGGTTAAATTACATCTAACTTATTCAAATAACACACATATCTAATATATAAATGCACATAAGAAGGTTTGAATGATACAAATCAAATGGTTAGTTGTGGTTGCCTCCAGAACGTGCTTTATACCATATCCCAAGAGTGAGGGGAAACTTGCCCTTTTCCTTGAAAGTTCAATGAAAGATCAACTCACAATTAAGGCAGATTAATAAATGTTGATTTATTAATGTAGTGTGCATGAGGAGAATCACATAGTGGTTACCCGGTATCGCAGTGATGATCAGATATCTTTATACGTGCAGAGTATGGGGCAGCAAGAGGTTGCTAAGGAAGAGGAATAGATGGGGAAACAGACTGACTTATAAATTAACCTGAGAGATAGGTCTTGTGGTTAAAATGACTTGGGCCAAAAGCTTCTTGACCTTTCCTGCAATATGTTGAGATAGCAGGGGAAGGAAGGGAAGTCAGTTATTCCCTTTGATCTTTGGATCAGGTCAGTCTGGTTTATTGCAGACAGAGGGATAGTCCCTTCCAATGCCTCCTGATCTTGAATGGCCTTTATTTCAAAATATTTTTTATACTAAGAAGTCATATTTTCAGGTGAAATTTCTTGAGCTCCTTTGGTATATATCTGTACAGTTTAATTTTTTTTTTTCGGGAAGCAAGTATTCACATATTACTTCTGTAACTTTTTTTTTTTTAAGAGTAAAGATCAAATATCTCTAAACTTCCCTGTTTGGTTGCCAGCTTTGAGAAGGAGCCACACTAAGGAATCTTCGTAAGGAGATTTTTATCTCATTAGAGTTCGTGTTCCTTAGGGTAAGTCAGATAAAGGCATGCAGCATTGTGAAAAGAGCTTTAAAACAAATACACTCTGTGAACAAAAACCTGCCTCCAGACTTTGTTTTCCTGGTTTATCTATTTTCCCATTGCCCATATGTTTGACTATTTTGTGTACATCTCTGTATATGCACTTAAATCCTCATAGAGAAGATCAGCAAATAACACAGCAGTAAAGGGTCCCAGGCTGGAGCCCTGGGCTCTGCTGCACCCAGGTGCTCTTAGTAGCTGTGAAATTTAAAAGATATCCTCACTTCTCCCACCCTCATTTTCTTTATCTCTGAAATGCAGAATGGCTGGCCAGATGTTCTCATTGTCCCTTTCCTGTCCTTAACCTTTAGGTTCCCTGTGCCCTGGTGGGTTTCCTCTTATCTTCACTGCCGAAAGGAAAGTGTGAGTGTGCAGCTCCCTTCACAGCAGAAATCACCAAGCTGTGACTGTCCCTCCCCATGGGGTGGCTGATGAGGAACTCATGGTTCACTAGTCTGCTGTCCCAGCACACAGGGAATTCATTTCCATTTCCCCCACAACCCTATCATTCAGTAGACAAATCTCCAATAGTTGATTCCAGAAGCCTGTCTGTGAGGGTCTAGTGTGGTTCTGGCAGCAGCAGTCACAGTGACCCACAAACTGGAGCCAGATATCCCCTCCCAGGAGCAAACTGGCTCTGGATGGTCTTTCCTTGTCAATGAAACAATTCTTGTCACACTGCCAGTCACCTTGGGTTCCATTTTGTTTTGTTTTATTATTTATATACTTTATCCATCTTACTTACCCATGTATAAATGATAGCACACATGTAAGAAAAAGTATATATAAAGGATATGTACAAGTTCAAAACCAGTGGTACAACAAATACCCATAGATACCTGCTCCTGCTCTGCCCCTCCCCCACACCACAACAGCCATGTTCACTACCCACTGCCATTTACTATTATCTGCATGTTTTTGTCAGTAGTAATTTCTTGTTCTTCTTTACACTTTTACTTTTACATATAATTAATATGCAGAATTAATTATATTTTAAAGGAACAAAGTTTTTTAAAAATAAGGTTCTTGTGAGAATTAAACAAGACAATGCTTAACATGCTTACACAATGTCTGACATACCCCAAAACATCATGTATTTTCATCATTCTTCTAAACTTCCATTAATATAATGCAAATGATCTTTTATTCCCCCAGGAATCCATCTCATTCATTTCCTTATCACCTATTAGGTATCATCTCTGCCATGCTAGATTCAGCAAAGCTATATAATTTGGGTTTTATTAATCTTCTTTTTAAATTTTTATTGGGAAATAATTACAGAATCCTAAGGAGTAGTAAAAATAGCCCAGAGAGATTCTGTGTACCCAGCACCCAGCTTCTACTATGGGTGGCATTTTGCATATCGATACTACATTATCAAAACCAGGAAACTGACATTGACATCATACAATTAATGAGACTATAGACCTTTCTCGGATTTCCCTCATTTTTTCATAAACTCTTTTTTCTTTTTTTTGCCATGTAATCCTGTGACATTTTCTCTCCTGTGTAGACTTGAATAACCACCAGCACAATCAAGATATAAAATGTCCTGTCATCACAAAGGAATTCCCTTGTACTACCCTTCCTGTAATCACACCCTTGCTCCCTTACCTAATATCTGACAATTGCCAGTCTGGTCCCCATCTCCATAGTTCTGTCATTTTGAGGACATATGTACATAGAATCATACCATATGTAACCTTTTGAGGTAAGCTTTGCAGTTTTCTGAGAAACTGGCCTTGCATACTGACCCTGAATTTGTTGACTAGATTTTTACTGAGGAAAATTAATTCCATCTTAAGGTCCTGTAGAGGGTTTCAATCTAAGGAAATCCAAAACTCACTCTGAAGATAAAAGGTTTAACCATTAGAACTCACCAGGACATTGGAAGGTGTCCATGAGGTGTGCTGCCTGGAAGGGAGGGCGGAGGCCAAGTGACAACCCTAAGGGCAGAGGCTGGACCCTCCTGGAGGCCCGGAAGTGACATGAACATGCACTTGCTTCCTGTGCAAGACATTAGCGAGCTGGGAAGAGATTTGTGTATAATTGTTAGGAATGAGTCTCAAGTACTTTTACCAATTCCTCCCACCCACAAGTGACTAAAAAAAGGAGATTGTTTGCAAATTACACAGCAGGCCAGGAAAACAGTCTGAAAACCCCTTCAATCAGATATTTTGGAAGGACCTCGTCTAAAAACAGCCCTTGCCAAGTTTCCAAGCTGCTCCTTTGTAAGCTCATTTTTGAAGATTTGTCACAAAGCAGGAACTGGAAGGAGAAACATGTTTTATTTTGTTATACAATGGCATCCTTTGTCCAACAAATAGATGTGATAATATCACTGTGTTGGATACACTCTGCCCTGCTCCAAAGGGTTTGCAGCTGCTTTTTAAATTTTTGCACCTTCAGTCTGGTTGAGAGCATGGAAAGAATGGTGCTAAAAGCCTCTTTTCAGGCACTTCAGGGGCATTCTTTTATTTGAATGTACTTCCCCTTTCCCACCCAGTCCCTGGCACCAGACACAGCCTTACAAATCAGCCCCTACTGGCAGGGGTGGTGAAGTCAGCAGAAGCTGGTGCCAGGCTCCCCTCAGCCTCTGTTCCTCCGGCCCCTGCTGACCTCCCTCCACATGGGAGGGGCATCACGGCTGCTCCCAGAAACAGAATTTTTGTACTCCTGCCAAATGGCTTTGGGGGGCAGCTCCAGCAGAGATCACTCCACTTTCATTTCACCTAGACTGTGTCAGACAAAGCCAAACACTTTGCGAGTTACCACCTTTTCTCCTTACTTCATATTAGCAGCTCTATCGGATTCTGAGACTGTTTTCTGGAAGGGCATTCCAAAGGAAGTCTCTCTGTAAACTAATGACAACAAAAATCACTTTATACTCATATGGCGAACAATTTCTTATCTCCCACTGGATTGGAGAGTTATAGTTTTCTAAAACACAAAAGCATATGAAAATACAAAGACATGATCTTCTGATGTGTTCCCCAGTGGCAGGTGCATGAATTTTTTAGGTCCCATGACTTTGAATTAGTTCAGCTGTAGAGTTTAAAGGACCTGGTTCACAACTGGGCCAATTTCACTCCCTCCCTCCCCAGGGATATTTGGCAGGCTCTGAAGACATTTTTGGTTGACTCAGCTTAGTAAGGGTGCCACTGGCATCTAGTGGGCAAAGGCCAGGGTTGCTGCAATGCTCAGACCAGTCTTTCTCACCAAAGACTTTCTTGGTTGTAAACGTGAATAATGCTAAAGTTGAGAAACCGTGGCTAAGGGAGAGCACAGGGCCTTTGATTTCAGATATCCTGGATTTGAATCTTACCTGCATCCTCAACCTCTTCAAGTTTCAATTCCTCTTCTTCAAACATAAATGATCCTCCTTGCCTTGCTGAATCATTGGGAGGATCAAACGAGATCAGAACCTGTAAAGAGCATAGTGCTTAGCACACATTGGAAACGCAATAAAAAAATAGATTCTTTCTACTTTGTTCCTTGCTTTACATGATCTACTTCGAGTGCGCTGAGTCCCAGCAGCCGCTTCCCTCTCCCTTACTGCTGGGAGTCAGCTCCTGTAGCAAACACCTGCTCTGCCTTCAAATGAGCCTCTGGTCAAGCTAGGCTGGTCTCGTGGAGTCAAGTGTGAAGACAAGGCCCATAGTATCTCAAGCCCCAACTACAGAGATTGTTTCAGAGATGGGACCACACCCCAAGTCTGACTGATCATGGCCATCATAAGGACTGCAGCTAGAGCTCTCAGGAAACAGATACTCCTTTTCCTCTGGAATGAGTCAGAAAATGTGAGAACAAAAGAAAACTGCCAGTTGCTATCTTTTCCACCAAAAAGAACCCAATCAAACGGGAATCAATATGCTGAAATTAGAGACGGGAGGTGTAGGTGGGACGTGGCCCAGAGTGAGATGGGGTTCTGGTGCTATCTCTCAATGACCTTTCAGCTTACATTCGTCTGAGTTAGGTTTCTGATTTACAGAGCTATGTAGAGATGGGGTTAGAAGGCACAGGCTGTCAGGATGTCAGGATGTCAGTCTACCAACCAACCTACAAATGTCTCCTGAGTGCCATGGGAGGTCCTGATAGGGACAGAAGAAACAGTTCCTGTCCTCACAATGTTTGCAATCCAGTTTGAGAGACAGACAAATGCACAGCCAAAGATGAGCACTATTACAAGCTCATGTAAAAGCCAAGAGAATCACAGCAGACAAACTGGGGATGGAAGTGGGAGAACCACTCTTCTGTACCAGAGGAGCAGATAGTCTGTAGAGGAAGTGACTTAGCTGGCACTTCTCCCCAGCTGCCCAAGCCAAGAAGCTGCCCTTTCGCTAGCCTGAGACACAGAAGCTCAGAACTCACGAGGACCTCCAAGAACCTCACCTCAGACCCAGTTGAGCCAAAACCCCTATACACTGGCCCAGGACACGGCAGTCCACTGCACTCTTGCTGACCTATGTCCAAAGTGCACAGCCCCCTCCATGACTTCTGCTCTGAATCATTACCATCCCCACCATGTGGAGCACTTTCTTCTCCTCGACCCAAACCCCCCCATCTCCCTTCCCTCCCAGTCCTTCCACTGCTCCCGCTAGAACAGCGGTTCTCAACCTGTGGGTCACAATCCTTTAATAACAATGAAAATACATTCTGCATATCAGATACTTACATTACAATTTATAACAGTAGCAAATTACAGTTATGAAGTAGCAACAAAAATAATTTTGTGGTTGGGGGACACCACAACATGAGGAACTGTATTAAAGGGTCTCAGCATTAGGAGGCACTGGGAAGGTTGAGAACCACTGCTCTGGAGCTCTTACTACAAGATCAACAAATATCAGCGTCTCTGTTCTTCTCAGAACATTCTTCACTCCTTCCTATGATGGGAGTCAGCTGTTCCCTGAGCACAACAACAGTTCCTCTGAAACTCACTCCCTTGCAGGTGGTGAAACTTCATCTCCTCATCCCCCTTGAATCTCAATCAGAAGGTAACTAAATTAGTCCCAGTGCCACTCCAGACAGTTAATTCCTTCCACTCTGGCCAAGGTCTCCACTCCTTTGAAGACCCAGCCTCTGGTTCTGCCTCCTCTTCCCCTCCTCCTTGCTCCAGTCTACAGATCTCCTGGCTCCCAGTACCTTCTTTCACCCAGCTCTTCCTGACAGTCTTGATGGTGACTTCAGCATCTATGTGGCATTTCTATCCAACATCGTGTGTTTTCATCCCCTTGTATGGTCACCACATTGCCCGACTCCACCACATGCTGACCATAGTCATCTATGGGAGTTGCGCATGGCACACCCCACAGCAGGGTCCCAGGGTCATGATATCATCTCCAGTCATTTTCTCTTCTCCACAGCAAGAGTAACACCTGCCTCCCTCAATAACACCCTAAACTTTGCAGCACCCCAACATTATTAATTGAAACATCCCAACCCACTCAAGTATCCCCAGAAGAAGTCTTTCTCTATGAAAAATTAGGATATCCATGACCTTTCCATCTTCTATTAGTTCCCTCTGCTCTCACTTCGTCCTTACTTCATCCTGGGAAATTACTCCCTGGGAAATAGTCTCTTGCTACCTTCATTCCACTCCACTTGGCAGGCATAGCCGCGTCCCTGAGGAAACCCAACCACCTGCCATCCCTAACCATCTGGAAATCCTGGAAGCCAGGCAGATGGCATTGCATGAATCACAGTAGTTTCCTCTTCATCATCACATGTGTTCTCAAATTGACTGAGTCCTGTGAGTGTTCCTTCTCAGTGCCTGGCCTGGCCTCCTCCCTACCTCACCTACCTCACTGCTCCACTGAGGTCTCCGCAGCATCTGCAGCCACCAGGCCACTGAAATTGTGCAGATGGAGTGAGTTTTCAAACACAAATATCATGGTATTCCCTTGGCACTGCCTACACATCTTCAATGATGTACACTTGTTATTAGAGTGAAATCATCAATTGTCATCACAGCATTCCATGATGTGTCTCAACTTAGATCCTGTGCTCCCCTCTCTCTGTGTAGCCCTGTTCAACAGCCATTCTTTCTTTCTATTCCTCGAAGTTGCCATGCTTCTTCCCCCCAGAGCCTCCCCACTAGCTGTTCCTTCTGTCTAAAAGGCTCCTCTTGACCCTCGCTTAGTTTATTCCAGCTCATCTTAAGCACTGGGTATCAGTGTATTGTATTCAGAGATATTTCTCTAACCTTCCTTCCCTTACACACTATGCACAAAGTCAAGTTACACTGAGCTAAATCTTTTTTTTTTTTTTTTGAGACAGAGTCTCACTTTGTCACCCTTGGTAGAGTACTGTGGTGTCCCAGCTCACAGCAACCTCAAATTCTTGGGCTTAAGCAGTTCTCTTGCCTCAGCCTCCCTAGTAGCTGGACTACAGGTACCTGCTGCAACCGCTGGCTATTTTTTTGTTACAGTTGTCCTTGTTGTTTAGCTGACCTGGGCTGTGTTTGAACCTGCCACCCTCGTTCAATGTGGCTGGCGCCATAACCACTGTGGTACAGGCACCAAGCCTGAGCTGCAATCTTAGCACACCATACTTATTTTTAAAACACTCTTATCACAAACACAAGTGTGTTACTAGTTGGTTTTTGTTGTTGTTGTTGTTCGTTTGAGTTTTAGCGTTTTTATTTTTGAGACAAGATCTCACTCTGTCATCCAGGCTAAAGTGCAGTGGCATCAATAATTCACAGTAACCTCAAACTCCTGGGCTCAAGCAATTCTCCTGCCTTAGCTTCCCAAGGAGCTGGGACTACAGGTGCCCACCACCGTGCCCAGCTGATTTTTCCTATTGTTTGTAGGGATGGGGTCTTGTTCTTGCTCAGGCTGTTCTCCATCTCCTGGCCTCAAACAATCCTCCTGCCTTGGCCTCCCAGAGTGTTGGGAATATAAGCGTGAGCCACGGTGCCTGGCCACTAGTTGTTTAAAGTCTATTGTCCCAACTAGAAAGTAAGTTCCATGAGGGACAGCAACTGATTATTTTTGTTTAATGTTGTATCCCTAATGCCTCGGATGGAGTAGGTACTCCAAAAATACGTGCGTAAAATAAATAAATCACTGAATCAATGAGAATATCAGCTTGACTTTGAAAAATAAGCAGGATGCAGATGAACAAAAAGGACTAAATTTGTGTTAGCAATGTGCAAGGTGTGAAAGTGCCTAACAAGCCCGCCAATATTTATTGAATGCTATTGAATATGCAAGCTTTGTGCTGACGACTAGAAATTTCTATGTGTACAACAGATAATAAGCTTGTAATATATTTTCAGAAACACTCAATTTCCACTTATAGATACACCTGCCACTGTTTTTTTTTCTTAAGTCTTTTTAATGATCATTCATTAGTGTTCTTTGCAGTGAAAATACAAAGAAATAAATTTAAATTCTACTTTTTTATAATTTTGTCTAAACTTTTCTTCTAGATTGAGTTATCATTGGAAACATTATTTGCTCAAAATTGAGTGAAACAATAATAAATTACATGTTTAAATTTCATTAAACATTAAAATAAAGGTTTAGTGGAAATGAATTTTCTAAATAGAGTGGAATGGACATTCACTGTTATGGCTGTATGAAGCATGACTTGTCTTTGTTCATTTTGTTGTTGTTACTACTGAGAGCACACACAAACAGATGGGAATAGAAATAATTGGGGGACAAAAATATCCTTCACTTTTCTGAAACTGTGAATCATAAACCAAAAATCATATAGTGATCTATCATTAAAAAACCATTCTTAATGGTCACCTAACAACTCAATACATTCCTTCTTGAGATTTGGGGACGCTTCCAGACTTGCAAAGGAGTTTGCACCCAATCCCCTTCCCAACCTTGACCTCTTGCCTGGTGTCTTGGAGTAGATGTGGGGAGGCAGAGCCTCCACAGATTAATTCTGGGGGGTGACGTGGGGCCTGCCTGCCTGCCCCCAAATGGGGCCAGAAGCACATGGAAGCTGGCATTTTAGAAAGTGAGGTCTCCACACCCATCTGTTCACCTGCCACTATTTTGTCCAAAATAAGTCTAGGAGTTAGAACAGGGGTTCAGGGTAATGACGATAGAGTCAGTAGGAGAACACCTTTCAGCATGTTTGGATAGGATTATCTACAATATCACTGCTCAATTCCACAGCAGGGTAATCATCAGCTAAGAAATGCTGTAAGCTACCCCTTTTAGAGGAAAAAGATGTAACCTCTTACCTGCCTACACATAAACCCATAAAATATAAACTCATACCACTAGAAATAACATTCATCTTCAGCCTGAAGTGACACTAAAGAAAACACACAGTGTACGGCAAAAGACAGAAAGTGGAGCATTAAAAATAAAAATATAAATTGACTGCTCTAGGATCAAAATTATGTCACAACAAATAGTTCTGTAAGATTTGTTTTAAAACACCAGTCACTCTCCTCCCATCCCCCACTTCCCAGAACTCTACATCTTTTAATGGATTATTTTGCCATTCGTCTTCAAATTTCCTGATAACAAATTGATGCTATACTACTACTTATTTGGCTTCTTTCTTTTTTTTTTCCACTAAAATTTAGTCTACTATATTAATCTATATAGTCTACTACTACTTCTTCATATTTAAGTTTATAATTCTCTACCGAGCTCCAACTACCTAAATGAGCATGTAGCTCTCTTTCATTGCCCTCGTTCTCTGGCACTTACACCAACACCATTTAAACACATGCCTTCAATCCCCTGTCCTCTCAACAAGCTGTTTCATAATTTTAAGTAACTTGATATTCAATGCTTATATTATGGTGAATATGTAAATTATAGTCACAAATTAATTATATTGTATACTTCTATCACTTTTCCTTTCCTGTCCTTTTTGTCTTTCTTGGAGTTAATAATTGCCTTTTTTTTTTTCATTTGTATACTTCTCAATAGACTTGCCACCAAGGCAACCCTTAACTCTCCTGCAGTTGTGTAAATCTTTTCCCAAGACATTCAAATAGGTTAATTAATCTTTCAATTTTGTCTTTCTAAGGAAATCTCTCCTTGAACTTTCTCCTTGACCCCTGGAGGGTCAATCTGGAAGAGGTGCTCTCCAGACCTGCTGACTTGATGCTATCGTGGAATCACCTTCCACCATCATCCTGGGGATTCTTTGGCCTTGCTCTTGTGTCAGATCTCTTTGCTAAACTCTAAAGTCTTTACTGTCTTAGTTTACTTCCTCTTATTATAGAGCATCTAAGAAATGGTACATGGGAGATAAATTTTTTGAGAAAATGCCTATCTGAAAAATGTCTTTCCGTCTGGGTGGCATCTGTGGCTCAAAGGAGTAGGGCACCAGCCCCATATGCCAGAGGTGGTGGGTCCAAATCCAGCCCCGGCCAAAAAACTGCCCCCCCAAAAATGTCTTTATCTCTACCTTTGTTAGATATTTTGGCTAAGTTTAGGATTTTAGTCTTAATGTCACTTTCCAGTAGAATTTTAATTGCACTTCTCCTTTTCTTCTGGATTCTGATATTATTTTTGAAAAGACAGATGCCCTTCTATTCCCGGTCCTGTTTTAATTCTTTCCTTTATATTTCTCTGGGAATTTTAGGATATTTTCTTCATTCCTGGTGCTTTAAAATTTTACTTTGACAAACCCTAACATGACTTTTTTTCCAATTACAGGTTATAGCATTTTTATACTTCTTCACATATCTAGGAATTTTTTTATTGGAAGCCAGATATTGTGAATTTTATACTTTTGAATGCTGTTTTGTTCTATTTCTTTTGAAGTTGTTGGCCTTTGCTCTGGAAAGCAGTTAAGTTATTCTCAGGTTAAGTGGATCCTTTTGAGGCCTGTTCTTCACCTCTTTTAGAGCAGATCTAGAGTAAACTTTCTTTTTTTTTTTTTTTTTTTTTGAGACGGAGCCTCAAGCTATCCCCCTGCGTAGAGTGCCATGGCATCACAGCTCATAGCAACCTCCAACTCCTGGGCTCAAGCGAGTCTCCTGCCTCCCAAGTAGCTGGGACCACAGGCGCCCGCCACAACACCCAGCCATTTTTTTTTTTTTTTTTGGTTGCAGCCATCATTGTTGTTTGGCGGGCCCAGGCTGGGGATTCAAACCCACCACCTTAGGTGTACGTGGCTGGCACCTTAGCCCATTGAGCCACAGGCGCCGAGCCTAGAGTAAACTTTCCTCA
>CAUYQV010192223.1:0-13476 GCA_963574575.1 Galagoides demidoff | reverse complement strand
GTGGTCCCAGCTACTTGGGAGGCGGAGGCAGGAGACTCACTTGAGCCCAGGAGTTGGAGGTTGCTATGAGCTGTGATGCCATGGCACTCTACCCAGGGGGATAGCTTGAGGCTCCGTCTCAAAAAAAAAAAAAAAAAATATGTTCCTAGTGAAACAATCGGAAAAAGCCTATAATCACATAGTCATCTTAAGATTTACGTAGGACTCAGTATCATGGGGCTCATGACAAAATTTATAACTGGTAAGACTTCTAAATTTATAGCAACCAAAATGTTTTTAATAGACTGTAAGCCTCTTTAGGGAAAGGCTTGTTCCTTAGTTACGTGATACTAGAGCCCAGCTAAGTGAATATTGAGCCAGCCGGATTTTAGCACACTTTATTTTAATGGTCTCAGTGTCTAAGGAGTAGATTAATGGTAACAGCTGTACAGACTAAGCCAGTGACTGATTTTTCTAATCCGAGGCATACTTTTACATGGCTCATGCATTTTTTTTTTTTGTGGGTTTATGGTAAAACTGAAAATATTCCTCTCTCATGCCTTTATGTGGGAAAAGGAGTTTTATAAATTTTTGTTGGCACTTCCCACACGTGTTAATATGCTCCCTTGAGTCTTGGGCTGGCAAATTAGTCTTACTGGGAGGAAAGACATTTCTAGCACAACTTTCACTTCCTGCCCTGGTCTGAAAAGTCTGGGGAGGATGGAACTTGGTAATAATGAGGACAGGTGTTTCTACAAAGTCTTCAACATCTCTGTTCACAGCCTGTATTCCTTGCTTGGCTGCTATCCAGTAGGATGTTGCCCAAGCAAATCTGGCCCAGCCAAGACATCAGCCTCCCCTGAGAAGAATCACTGCAGCAGTGGCTTTGCTGCCCATCAGATAAGATGATCTTTCCTCTCTCAAATTGGAAACTGATCAAAAGCAAGGTCACTAGTTTCTGCATCAAAATGGAATCACCAAGTTCTGTGGAGGACATGTCTTTGCAAATAAGGGCAAAGTCTTTGGAAGACTAAAAGTTACTAAAATTTTAGACCAAAGAGCTTAGTTTTTAATTTCATGGCATGGTGATGAGCATCTTATTGCTTTGCTAGATAATAGATTAAATACTACAAAGATGAAAATGTATTAAGAAGCTGTCTAAGCACTAATTAATATCTCACTTATTTCAAGTAACATTGGTACAGGCGAAAGCAACATGGCCAGGGTGCAGAGCAGGCTGTGAAAACGTGAAGATGTCAGCTTTGTAAGTCACTGCAGCGTCTCTGGGGCTTCCTAAACCTTTCTTCCCACATTAAGATTATGAAGGCAGGTTTACTTCCTTCCCTGACAGTCCCTCAGTCTGGAAGAAGGAGGAACTGTGTGGTTCTAGTGCATTCCACTGATGTTTTGACGTGCTGAGATAATAGTTGAGGCTCTGAGGGCTCACTCAGAGCAGCAGTGCCATGAAAAGTTATTATGTTCAGAGGCCCTTGAGGCTTCCTATGCTTACAGGGCTTTCAAAGTTCAGTCTTATAATCAAGATGTGGAAAGCATTCACCTTACCAGTGTTCAAAATACATGGAAATAATCACAATGGTACCTTAAAAGCAGCAGTATGTCACAATTTACAAAGATAATCATATCTCCATTAATGCTCACAACATCCATGGGAGGAAGGTTATGATCTTTTCAATTTCATGGATAAGTAAGTAGGCTAAGAGAGGTGGGATGACCAGCTGCAGCAATTAAGTCACAGATCCAGGATCTAATCTAGACCTGTGGTCTCCTGTCTAAATACCTTTTATCTATCTCTGCCTTTTGTCTATCCTCTTATCAGCTGCGCCCAGAGACACTGGTCCTACTGTAGGGATACTGATCAGCATGTCAAGAGGAGTTTGTAAAACCTACCTGCTGACAAGCAAATAAGACAGGGCCAGTGGCTAGCCCGAGTTTCAGATCAGCTGATGTTGGTTTACCCATCTGGTCAGAACACGAGGTGAAGTCCAACACGTCATCTATTAGCTGGCAAAAGGAAAAAAGGAATGTCAAAAGCACCATGCCAACACCACTGCCGCTGTACTCACTATTCTGTCCTCTGAGGATTACAGATGGGGACAGCATGGTGACTGTACCAACACACCACCATTCTTAGGAATAAGAAGCATACCAACCTGAAAAGCTATTCCCACATTTTTTCCATACTGGTAGGCAATCTCGTGCACCACTGGGTCAGGGCATCCTAGAACAGAGACCTGAAACACAAAGGCAATTCTGAGAAGCTGCTGCCAGACAGAAACAAGGCAGCCAAGTGCTGGGAGGAGGAGTCATGCACGAATTCCTTTAAATAAGAGGCAGTGCAGCTGGTTACATAGTCAGGAGCTGCGGACGACAGAAGGAGACCAAGCGTGTGCAAAACAGGGTTTTCAATGGAAGAATTTTAGTCTCAGATTATTTTCTGAAATCCTACATAAACCATCCTTAGGATAAGCAGTCTTTCCACTGCTAAGGAAAAACTGAGCTACAGCTAGACCAGTTCTGCTGGTAATATGCTAAGTCAACAGTTCTGACATTCCAAAGAAATGGACTCTAGGGCGGCGCCTGTGGCTCAAAGGAGTAAGGCACTGGTTCCATATACTGGAGGTGGTGGATTTAAACTCCGTCCCGGGCAAAAACTGCAAAAAAAGGAGAAAGAAATGGACCCGAAGTATGTGAAAAACTAGGCCGATTGTGGTTGGCTTTAATAACCTCTCCTGATTGATCCTTCATCTTAAGGCTAGAGGTCTAATGTAATCATATATGAGGCTGCCATATATTTCCCCATCTGTAGTTTTTACCAATCTTTGGCAATTTTACTTATTTCTGAATGTGGTTATTTGTTGATGTGTCTGCTCAAGCCTCGTGTTCTGGACACAGACATCCTTCCATTATCAGAAGGATCTTCACTGGCCTGTTTCCATGCTTCCCTCATAAGAGGTGATGCAACTGTGTAAAAACTGCCCCCAGCCCCTTTCAGTTGGAGAGAAACAGGACTTCTACAGGTCGTCTTTAAACTCCAAAAAAGGTTAGCTGGCATTGTTATTTCCCACTGCTCTGCTAAGCATGCTAAGCAGGCCCAGCCACGTGTTCAGAACACAAAGCCAGGGTAGAAACGAAAAGGGAGGCTCCACTGGACAGGAAATGTCCACACTGACTCTCAACGAGAAAGCCGGATGGAGCTCTGCAGTCTCTACTCTGCAAGGGATTGCTGATGACCATGAAGCCAGTCTGCTGACCTGCAGCCCCTACCTCTGTGGTTCTCTGGCCAAGAACTGTACTTTGCTTGGATACTGGTATAGTGTAGTGGGCGCAGGCTGGGCAGTTAGTGGCCAGGGTTGGATTTATGGCTCTTATAATTACCAAGTGACCTTTGCATGTTACTTAATCTCTTTCTGTGCTTCACTTTCCTCATCTGTAAAATGGAGAAATCAAAAACACCTCATACAGCTGCTGTGAGAAATACAAGTGGGGCCCTGGCATCTGGTTAGAACTCACTATCTTTTTGCTGCAATTATTAATAATCCTCCTACTCCTCCATGGATCCAGAAACGGAAGCCTTGGCATGTCCATGCACCTCTGCTAATTCAACCCAGGTCACATAATGTCCTAGGCCCTCTCAGTACTTTTTGATAGTTGGATCTAAGTGCATGATAAAACTACACACCATAGACATCCGTCCAGGTGGCTGCTCCCTTGAGTGAATACAAAGCTCTTAACTGCTTTTAACAGCAAAGACCTCATCACTCTCAGGTACTGACCCACAGGATCCTCTTTTCAACTGAAGAGTCTCTGAGATCACATGGGGGACAATTTAGGAACTTCAGAAACAGCCAAGATATCCATCAACTTGGGTTAAAGAGAGAGTGCATGGCAAGGTCTGGCTGCCTGGGATACAATTGAGCTTAGAACAGAATGATACTCCTAGGCAAAATAACTGATAATGAAGCAATCTCTCGTAGTGAGATTAATGCTGTTTCCTCAACACAAAGCCGAACAAATATAAACTGTCTTCCTGAAAAGATTAAGATTTCTAAACTTAATAAGTTAAAATTTATGGAGCACGTATGATCAGCACTTAGCATAAATCCTTATTATGTGTCCAGGTGTGATGGCGCATGCCTACAATCCCAGCAGTTTGGGAGGCTAAGGTGAGAGGATTGCTTGCAGTAAGGAGCTTGAGACCTTATGTGGTTGATGATGATAAAAGATGACAATTTCTGAGTAGTACTCATTATATTCCAGGCAACATTCTAAGATTTCCCACATTGTATGTCACTTTTTAGGCCCGTACACACGACATGTTACATGGCTAAGACATTGTGGAATCAGAATTTCAATCCACATGCTCTAACACCAGAGACAGTTCTCATAATCATTTTGCTATGCTGCTTTTTTTTTTTTGAGACAGTGTCCTGGGGTCAACTCAGCTCACAGCACCCTCAAACTTCTGGGTTCAAGTGATCCTCCCTCCTCGGCCTTCCAGAATGCTAGGATTCTAGGTATGAGCCACCATACCTGGACAGCTATGCTGCTTCTAACAGGCAACAAAATGGAAGCTCAAAGATGTCAGTGTGCCCAGGTAACCATAAAGCTATGGGGTCCGCACTGTGTCTTCCCTACTCACATGCTAACACAGAAATGAGCTCCTTATCAGCGGTCAGCTTCTGCCTCGCCTATGGAGGGACAAGATACTGCTCAGATTTCAACTACCACAGTACACAGTCCTGTTCCCTTAACCCAGGTAGGGATTGCCTGGACCTGTAGGAAAAAAGGCAGAAACTCCCACCACAACTAGGAAAATCAGACTCCACACAGCACAACACTCTAAATAGCAAGGAGGTACCCAGGCTTGGGAACACCACTTGCACCCAGCATCAGAGAGATGCCTCACATCTTTCTCCAAGTGGGTGATGCCTGAAAATGATTAAGTCCCAAAAAGTGGAGTCTGACTAACTGTTCTGCTTGAAGCAGATGCTAGGCTGTGTTGTGCATATGTGCTGCTTTCCGGGGAGAGTCCACACCTGGCATCACAGTCTCATGAGCCTTCCAAAAACACTAGGAAGACTATTTGCATTGCAGGAGCAAGCACTTGGCGTTTTTATATTTACCAAGCATCTCTATCTTTGTTGGTTTTAAAAAATTGCTATTTATTTTTGAGACAGGGTCCTGCTCTGTCACCTAGGCTAAGGTGCAGTATGGCATAATCATGGCTCACTGCAGCCTCGGGCACCTGGGTAGCTGAGGCTACAGGTGTCCATGTGACACCCAGCAACTCCACCTCTGAAGTGTGTGTGTTTGTGCCATCGTGAGTTAGCAGGCATGTTCTGATACATTCATGAATTATGGCATTAGTTATTAAAAATGGGGAAGCAGGGTGGGCATGGTGGCGCACACTTATAATCCTAGGACTTTGGTAGGATCATTTGAAGGCAGGAGTTTAAGACTACCCTGAGCAGGCATGACATCTTATCTCTACAAAAAATAGAAAAATTAGTTGGGCATGGTGGTCATGTAGTGCAGCTACTTGGGAGGATCACTTGAGCCCAGGAATTTGAAACTAGCAACAGTGAGACCCAGTCTCAAGACAAAAAAAAAGAAAAGAAAAATAGGCTGGGTGTAGTGGCTCATGCCTATAATCCCAGCACTCTTAATTAATCCAGAGAGCTGCTTGAGCTCAGGAGTTTGAGACCAGCCTGATCAAAAGTGAGACTCCCCTCTCTACCAAAAATAGAAAAATTAGCCAGGCGTGTGATGGGCACCTGTAGTTCCAGGTACTCAGGAAACTAAAGGAAGTGGATGGCTAAAGCCCAGGTGTTGAGGTTCTGGTGAGCGACAATTATGCCACTGCACTCTAACCAGGGTACAGAGTGAGACTGTCTAAAACAAGAAAAGAAAAGGAAAAAATGGGTGACAGCATTTGTGTAGGTGGCGAACAAAAACCAACTGAAAGTATTGGGAGAAAATATGGGCAGCAAAGTATCACAGTTAAACAGTTAATATTCTTGATATGAAAAGAGCTTTTGCAAACAGGGGGAAAAGACAAAATATCCAGTAGAAAAATGAGCAAAGGCCAATAGACAATTCACAGAAATGAAAGCTGTAAGTAAAATCAGCCCTTAATCATCTGGAAAAACATTTAGCCTCACTCAGAAAGGACTAAATGATAACAAAACTCCATTGCAATATGTTATCAGGTTGGCAAAAATGCTACAGTCTAATGCCATATTCAGTTAGGCTATGGGAAGACACTCACCAGTGGAAACACACACTGGCACAGCCCCAATAGAGGGAAATTTGGGAGTGTCCCACAGAACCACATATGCAAGTACCCGAGTTGTCCCTGAAGGCACACCTCTGACAACACAAAACACGTTTTAGCCATTGTACTACTGTTTGTAAGCATCAAACCGGAATGTTCTGTAAACCATACGACATCTATCTGATGAGATATGATGGAAGACGCTGCACACCAACAGGGAATCACTTTCGTAAGCTACTGTTATTTGCAGAAAGCAAGGTGTAAAAGCAAAACAAGAGTAGTCTGGTATTCTAGTTGTGAGAAAGAGGGAAAATAACACACATGTGTGTGCTCACTTGCACACAAACAAAGAAGCAGCCAGAAACTAATGAGACTGTTTCTTACAGGGAGGGTGGCGAGGATGTGAGAACAGGGTAACTGGGTGAAGAGCGAGTTAGCCTTTTGTATAGCTCTGACGCTCAGAGCTATGGTAATGTTTCAAACACTCAAAATAAGAACAATGACAGTAATAAAACTCAAAACCAAAAAACAGAATCAGAATAGGATGGAATCCGTAAAATGAAATAAAAATGAATAGAACTACAGTAGAACCTCTACAGGTGACCACCTCCTTACACCGACCACCTCAAGTTGGCCTAACTGTCATAGACCAGGCATGCACCACATGTATGTATCAGTACAGTAAGGCCTAGTTCCTTATGTTGATCACCTCTGTCTGTTGACCATTTTGTTATAGTCCCTTAGGTTGTCAACTTAAAGAGATTCTACTGTATATTTCAAATAATGACATAACCATATTGAAACTGTGGTTATGTTACATGGACTTGGTACTATTGATATGATTCCTCACGGTTCTGAGTAATTATGAATGGATACAGAAGGACACACACCATACTCACATGTGTATAACACACACATGTATTTCCTAGCTCTGTCCATTGAAAGGACTTAAGACACAATGACACCTAGCCCAGATTTTATTTCTAAACACCATTCTCCATCAAAAGGAACTTGGGCCACTTAGAGAAATGGTGGATCCAGGGCTGGGAAGTACGAAATCAGCCTGGAGCATCTCCTGCCAGAAATGATGTAAGTGCTGAAAGAATGATGGGGATGTGCCGAAAGGTCACAAGAGTCGGGTTAGAGGGCCTCTGCCATTGGCCAGATACGGGACAGTTAAGCATTAAAATAAATAATGAAAAAGTTACAAATCCATAGACTAAAAAAAGGATCCAAGGGGACAGACAGATAAGAGCTTCTTTACAACAGAATACCAACTGTACTGTAGAAGAGTGATGGAACTGGAAGAACTGCCCTTTGGCACCCATCACGGTAATGACTGCCTCAGGAAAGAATCAGAAAGAGATGCTGAAACCAGAGGGAAGAGTTTGATGAGAAACTACATATTTATGTAATTGGAAAATACTTCTCTGAAATCGGGGAAGACAGTAATTTTAGAGTGAAGCAACCTGGCAGGTACCACCCGGATCCAGTGATCAAAGTATACATCTCAGTAATGGGCGAGAGATGGCACATGCCTTCTGACTGATAAACTGAGACGACAACTTCATTTTTGGTGTATTCCTGCCAAAAGTGTCTAACCTGAGAGGCTCTGAAACATAACTGGGCTGCATTCCTCCTAAAACCAAGGTAACAGAAGACAAAGAAAGACTAAGGAAATGTTCCAGATCCAAAGAAACTAAAGATTCATGACAACCAAATGCCACACGAGATCCTGCATTGGATCTTGGACCAGAAAAAAATTTTTTTTCACTTTTTGTTAGAATAATTCTAGGACAATTGACAAAATCTGAATAAGGCCTAAAGAAAAATCAAAATTATCATAACAATCTCCCTACCCCCCCCCCCAAAAAGTGTTCTCTGCTAATATGATTTAGAAAACAAGATTCTGAGTACACTCTGGAGCTTTGAAAATAAAGTAAGAGGAAGAGAGTGCATTGGTTCCAGGTCACAAGTAGCCCTGGAGAGAATAGAAAGTCAGAAAAAAAAAAAAGATAACAAAAACAAGGCAGGATTTCCACACCTGGTTCTGGGTTCAGGTCCCAGCTCAGCCACTGTCTGGCTGAATAACACTGGACAGGCCACCTGACTTCTCACATCTCAATCCCATCAGATTTTCTAGGGAACATGTCACAGCCTTCACTGGTAAGCTAAAGAATGTATTTTGCTTGACTGTGTGCAAACAAATAGCCAATTATCCTTTTATAATAAAATTAATTCTATTTTAATATCAGGGTCACAACAATCCTCCTAGATGGCCTCCAGATTTAATATTTCCACTAAAAATACAATTAGGAAAGGGGGTGGTGGTATGAATAAATGGCATCCTTAGTAGACTGAATTATAAGCTTTTAAGTTTTCTTCAAATTCTCTAAACGTTTTAGAAACCCATTCGTTCTGTAAGATTTTTGATCTTTGAAATTCTCCTGCCTCATCCCTTCTTGTTGATGTCTCTCATTTGCTCTGCACGTATTCCTTTGGAGCTCACATGGCTTTGCTTTTTAAATACCAAGAGTACATAAATAAAAATAGCAATTTTGAATACATAACACCTCTGGAATATTTCCACCCAAAGGCACTTAAATATAGAAACTTTTATTCAAAGAGCCTGTGCACCATGATTTTGCTTGATTATTCTAGCAGCTCTGGAGTTTAGGAATAAATCCCATGAAAAGTAGGTAGTTCTGGGATGGTGCCAGCATGCCTCCTAGTGGGCAGCAGGAAGCATTTCGTTTGAGCCATGTTCATAAACACGTCCACTGTCTAGGGGCTAATCTTTGACAAATGGGGTACTCTTTATAAATATGTAAATTATTTTGGCTTCTTAAGCAGAGGGTAGTGACTATAATTAAGTCTTTCCTGAAGTGTCAGGGCCATCTTGGTCCCCTTGGTAAGATTCCATTACTGAGTGAACTGTTCTGGCCCCAACGAGGTGCCGCAGCTCTGTGCCTGGCGGGGGTCTAGCTGGTGCACAGTGACTCTCAGTGTTTCCAATCCTTGTCACCTCCCACCTGCTAGTGCTTCCCAACAGTGGTCCCAACTTGTGAAGTCATCAGTGACTTTCACTTAACTCACGAGTGTGCCTTAAGAGGGTAGACCTTGATCCTCAGGGAGATTTGGATCACCAAGCACGGGATAAGCAAGGAACAGCTTTCTGGCACCTACGCCATCTGCATCATTCTCCTGTTCAGTACCCTGTTTACTATGATCTCTCCTGCCTCTTAAAAAAACCACACTTGTAATTTCTTGGAAATATAAATACAATAGCCCTTTTAATAAAAAGACGAAAATGTCTGAAATTGTGGCTGGCGTGTTCTACATAATTCACATTCTTTAGGGTTTCAATGAGGTCTTTTTAGGAAAGAAAATGTCCTTACTCTTTCCTGTTCGCAATTATATGTACATTCCTTGAAACTTTCCAAAACAGACACCATCAGCAAGGGATGCGAAAAAGCTCTCTGCGACTCTAATTATGTTAGAAATATATCACGACAGCAGTTACATTTGACCCTTACAGGTCCTCCTTCCTTGTGGCTTTGATTACATGGGACTGTCATTTGTCTCTGTTACCTGTTAGGCTGAGAGGTGTCAGATGAATAATTCTAAGGAGAGACTGTTTCTCATTTATGAGCTAACAATGAATAATTGTTAATTCACACATTAATCTATACATCAAAGATAAGAGTGATTAAAAAATACATAGAGATACATATGTGGAAAGTGGAAGGCAGGCAGAGAAAGCAAGGAGAAAAAGTTATCGTTCACATTCAATTTATATTCTGAAATAATATGGCTTGTTTATATTTCATGTAAAAATACTAGAAAGGCCTACTGCTCAAAAAAAAAAAGTATAGACACTAGTATAATCAATAGTTAAGCTCTCTACTCTTTGGGGATGGAATTCTTTCCTCAATGACTTCTTGGGATTTTGGGAACGATTTCAAGGTTCTCCAATGAATTTTTTTTTTCTTGAGAATTAGCTCCTAAGAAAGAGCAATGAGGGGTGTTTTTTTCTCTTTTTTAACTTGAAAAAAGACAGAACGTACATACTGCTTTACAACTGTTGGCTATCAGACTTGCAGTCTTCTTGAAGGTCTTTTCAAGGTAGTGTGCAAATCTTTCGTTTTCATTTTCTTTTGACCCTAGCTGAAGAAATTCACCTATAAAGAAAGAAAGGGGTCGTTTGAGATGTGGTTTGGTAACCCAGCTAAATACCAGGATTGATTAAAACAGAAGAAAAGTCATATCAACCTACCACGCACCAAATCTTCGATAACTTGGGTTAAAATAGATATAACAGTTGTATTTCCTATTCGTGCCAGGGCTATAGATGCCGCAGAAAGAATTAAATCTCCAGCAAGAACAGCCTAGAAGAAGGGGAAAAAAAACTTTCAGAGAAAAGGATCAGAGCAATGGGACCCATGATGAAGCTGACTTGGCCGAAGATAAACACAGAATGGGAGGGAGGGCTCATCTTGGACGCAAGTTGTCTCCTTTTCCCCGGCAGGATTACATAATAATCAATTACAGATTTGGGACAGTGTTTACACTGGACTGGCTCTCAAGAGATGGCCTTGTCTATCTCTTGATATCACAGCTGAAGAAATCAGTGCCCGGGGAGGGAGAGCAGCCTCCACAATCCCCACCAGAATGTAGCTGCCCTCGGCTTAGCTGCACTGCAACTTCCGCTCTTCCATAACCATGCTGTTGGGCCTTTTTTCTACTTACTGTTCCTTCTGCTCAAAAAGTCCTTCCCTTTCTTCACTTAGCATACTCATTTGCATGATCAGCTCAGATGCCACCTCCGGGAAGTCTGCCCGGATCCCTCAGTCTGGGGAGATGCCTCTCTTCTGTGTGAGCACAGCACCCTGTGCCACCACACTTTGCCCCCAATCAGCGATGTCCAAATTACTGCGCTCCCAGAGGCTGCAGACTAGGAGTCATCTCAGCTAGTACCTAGTGCACTCCAGCACATGGCACAACACTTTTTTTCGACGAGAACTAAACCAGGGAATTTGGGCTCCAAGTTCAATGTTCTCTGCACTGCATTACACTGGCTCCTCATTCCTAGCCAGAACAGGTTTCTCACTGAACTCTAGGTAATCAATGTTTTCCCAATCTTTTGATTGCAAGTGGACATCCCCACGGTAGAGGAACTACTTACAAATTACTGTATATGTAGACGTAAGTACATACTTACAAGCTTGTTTTACACATTATGACATATTGTATACACATATACATTTACCCCCTACATCATTAGCAGCTCAGGGCTCCCCGATCAATGGGCCCTTACATCTTTCTTCTCCTGGCCCTGGGGACCCTGAAGACCAAACATTTCACCACATGAAATTGAAGCTATTAAGATTGTGGACAGCTAGCAGTGAGGAGTTAAAGGAAGAAAGGGCTGGGGAACCCAGGCCAGGGTAACAATGACTCATACACAGGGCCAGGCGTGAGTGGAATTTATACCAGTAACAGTATTTGTGGCTCAGAGGCATAAAAAGGCAGGGGCCTGGTGGGCAGCCCTGTCAAGAACTGAAAGAGGCAGGTGAGGGTGGCACACATGTCCTTTACCTGCCCTCAGAAAGAGGCCCCAACAGCAGCGCCAGACATAGAAGGCACTTGCCAAGAGAAGACATCATTTGTTCCCTGCCCAAGGGCTCCAAATAAGCCCTTAGGACTGGCCCTGCCCGAAAACGGACACAGCTGAGTGAAGGGATGAATCACAAAGTTACCCAAGTCTTCTCCAAAACAAAACTCCATTCTCTTTTTGCCAACACTCTGAGGAACAGAATTCTGTCCACAGGACATAGAATCTTTTAATCTAAAATTTTAAACAAATGGCATAGAAATGAAATCGTAGGACTCAATTTCACAGCAAAGTCATTTTAAACAAAACCCTGAAGATAATGAATGTGTATGTTTCTTCTTTGAGTAAGAAAAAGTGAATGAGAAGGCACCAGGGACTATAAATGTGGGAGGGAGAGGCGGCCGAGAGAGGGTGAGGTATGTTTGCACCAACTTTTTGTTTGCCTGTCCAGCTGGGCAAGTTGGTCCTTGGAGACATGTGTGGGGTAGTGGACACACCTGTGTTCAAAAGGCCTCTACGTCTTCATTTTTATTGGTTCAACTTTATTTCTGTTCTCTAACCCAGAATTTATACATCCTTAAACAAAAGTCCTATTTCACACACTCCCTTCAAGGAAGGCTAATAAAATAATAAGGAAATATGCTTTAAAATACGCACATATGAACCAAACTCAATTATAGAGTTTCTATTTCAAAAGGTAAAATTTCCATGGTAGAACAGTATTACTGTGAGGGTTTTTGTTCTTCTAGTTTTATTTATTTGCTTTGACACATGTGGCAGTCGGTGGACAATTGTTTTAAGAGTCTAAACCAAATCTGAGTGGTCTGAGCCCCAAGTAAAATGTATGATTCTCCATGAAATGCACTTTGTAGACACCCATGAAAATACCATTCCTTAAAGCCAAAGGAATTCTATATGAAAGTATAAAGAAGGAGAATTACTAAATTACTAGAGTTAGTCTTCATAGTATTTTATCTATCACAACTTTTTTTTAATTTAGATTATATTTGAGCATATACATATATTACTTTTCAATGATAAAAATCTAAAAAACAAATACTATCCAAAAGGCCTATGATTTGGCAAGAAAGGTTTAAAAAAAAGAACCAAAAAGAAACATACCTTCTTTTCGCCCCAGATCTTATTAACTGTGTGTTTTCCTCTTCGAGAACTTGCATCATCAATAACATCATCATGAACCAGACTAGCAGTGTGGATCATTTCTGCAATTAAGGCTATGGAACGCTGGCTGGCTTGCACATCTCTAATTAACAGAAAGCAATGCTTTTTAACAGGCGCCACCTAGAACCTTCTCAGCAATCACCTTGTGAAAACTGGACATCGGATCTAGGACAAAGAATTTTATTTCTCTAAGAGAAACCGTATAAAAACTTTGGCTTTCCTACAGAGCCATTTCTATCATTTGAAGAACATTTAAGAAATTACACTGGCTCGGCGCCTGTGGCTCAATCGGCTAAGGCGCCAGCCACGTACACCTAAGGTGGCGGGTTCGAATCCCCAGCCCGGGCCCGCCAAACAACAATGATGGCTGCAACCAAAAAAAAAAATGGCCGGGCGTTGTGGCGGG
>CAUYQV010192222.1:0-16183 GCA_963574575.1 Galagoides demidoff | reverse complement strand
CATAAATTGTGGTATATGTACACCATGGAATATTATGCAGCCTTAAAAAATGGAGACTTTACCTCTTTTATGTTTACATGGATGGAGCTGGAACATATTCTTCTTAGCAAAGTATCTCAAGAATGGAAGAAAAAGTATCCAGTGTACTCAACCCTATTATGAAACCAATTTATAGATACCCACACTTCATATGAAAGCTATAACCCAACTACAGCCCAAGATGAAGGGGAAAGTGGAGGGGAAGGGGAGGGCGAGGGGGAGTATAGGTGGAGGGAGGGTAATTGGTGGGACCACACCTATGATGCATTTTACAAGGGTACATGTTGAATCTACTAAGTGTAGAATATAAATGTCTTAACACAGTGACTAAGAAAATGAGGTGAAGGCTATGTTAACCAGTTTGATGAAAGTATTCCAAAATGTATATAAAACCAGCATATTGTACCCTATAATTGCATTAATGTACACAGCTATGATTTAATAAAAAGAAAATTATGGTATATGTACACCATGGAATACTATGCAGCCATAAAAAGATGGAGATTTCACATCTTTTATGTTTACTGGATGGGGCTGGAACATACTCTTCTTAGTAAAGTATCTCAAGAATGGAAACTAAAGTACCCAATGTATTCAATATTCAGTACTACTATGAAATCAGTATATAGTCGCCTACACATTTACAGGAATGGTAAAACATAACTATGGTCCAGAAAGAAGGAGGAAAAATGAAAGAGAGGGAAGAGGAGGAGGGAGGCCGGGAGGAGAGAGGGTTTTGGTGGGGATCCAACCTAATGTGCATAATGCAATGATACATTTCTATACTATTAAGAATAGAGTATGACTGTTTTTACCACAACAAAGAAGTAAGCAAGGAGATGGTTATGTTTATCAGTTAGATGTAAGCATTCCACATTGTATATAAAATCAGCACATTGTACTCCATTAATGCATTAAAGTACACAGTTATGATTTAATAAAGAATTTTTTTTAAAGACTAACCATCAAAAAAGTGGGGTGAGAGGATCTTCCTGAGAGCAATTGATAAACATTTCCTCATTAAGAAAAAAAAAATAAAGAGAGTGCAAACTAATAGAAGTGTACCTTGTAGAAGAATAAATTTATAAAAGCACAGTACTGGTGGGAAATTTGAACATACCTTTGTAAATACTGGATATATCAAATACACAGCAAAGCAAGGCTATTGATGAAATGAATAATATAAGGGAATATGAACACATATTTATGCATAGATACTTATGTGTACATCTCTATATAGTTTGAATGCTATATTCCAAGAGCAAAGATTACACAGTTCTTTTCCATGACCACGATACACTTAAAAAATACTTATAATACATCACACATAAATCCACCAAAAAAGAACTAGATAAAAATCGTATAAGCCACAGTGAATATATTAAAATTCAGTTCCATACTTTATGTTGAAATGTCCTAACCACTTTTTAAAACTATTTTAAAATATGCTCCCCCAAATAATTCTTAAAGAAGAAATAAAATTTTGAAACATTTGATTTTGAAACAAAAATAATACTGACTCCAGATTAATACATATTGGACAAATCCAAAATTAATCTTGAGAAAAATCTAAGCAATCTCAAATGCTTTAAGCACAGAGAATAAAAACAACTGAGCTCCCCACTTTTAGCTAAATAATTAAAAATACAAAGCCTTACTAAATATCAGAGGAAAAAACAGATAACTACTATAGTTGAGCTGAGCAGAAGTTAATAAATTATAAAACAAAATGTGTAGAACTAATAAAAATACATCTAACACCAGATTATATACCCAGGAAGCAAAATAGCTAATTAGGAGACATATAAAATTGAGAATGAGAAAGATACACAGACAAACTCAAAGATTTTCTGTAAAATTCTATATAAAGCTTCACTTGCAAGTTTCAAAAGCTGAAATAAAAAAATATGTTTTAAAAAAATATAACTCATCAGGTGGTGCCCATGGCTCAAAGGAGTAGGACACTGGCCCCATATGCTGGAGGTGGCAGGTTCAAACCCAGTCCCAGCTAAAAACTGCCAAAAAAAAAAAAAATATATATATATCATCAAAACTGATTCAAGATTAAAGAAAACAAGAAAACCTAAATAGATAAATAAGGCAGAAGGTGGAGGGTGGTGAGGGAAAGACTGGAAATATTTTCAATAAGAGGGACTTTACCTAACAAATGCAATCAATATAACCTGGTTTTTTGTACCCTCAATGAATTCTCAATAAAAAAAAAAAAAAAGAATGGAATATTTTTAATAATAGCATTAGGCCCAGAGGGTTTTATAGGAAAAGAGATTTCAAACTTTTGTTTGTTTATTTATTCATTTATTTAAGACAGAGTCTGACTACATCACCCTCAGCAGAGTGCCGTGGCATCACAGCTCACAGAAACCTCCAACTCCTGGGCTTAAGCAGCTCTTTTGCCTCAGCCTCCCAAGCAGCTGGGACTACATGCGCCTGCCACAATACCCGGCTATTTTTTTGTTGTTGTTGTAGTTGTCTTTGTTGTTTGGCAGGCCATGGACCGGGTTTGAACCTGCCAGCCCTGGTGTATGTGGCCAGCACTCTAACCACTGAGCTAGAGGCTCTGAGCCAATTTCAAACTTTTAAAACACAGAGAACTTCCATGTTATCTAAAATTATATATATACACACATATTCACTTCAATCACATACAGTATATATGAAATTATGTGTATATGTGAAAGATTTCTGATTCATTTATAAAAGCTACAGCAAGTCTCCTTTTGAAAAAAGTCCTGAGAAAAATAACCTTTAAAATAAACTACAAATAAAATAAAATAAACTACAAACTAAGCCCCCCTTTTAAATATAGACAAAAACTAACTTTAAGTACAAGTAACAGGACTATTTTAGTAATGTAAATGACTTATTTCAATTTTAGAATCTATCATGTTATTTCATTAACAGACAAAATTTCCATTTGATGGAGAATAAAAAAGCATTTTATAAAATTCAACTGAGCATAGGAGAATATTAACATGAAAATTAGTGTATCTATTAGGCAGAGTGGCCTAAATATTATGGAATGGCTTAAGTAACTTGCCAAAAATGTGGAATCATGAGCCTCATCCTAAACCTCTCAACTTGTGAAATGAATTCCCAAATTTGACATTTTAACAAAAACACAACTGATTTTTATGAACGCCCAAGTTTGACAACCACAAATTTCCAGGAAACTAGCTAATGGCACAGTTAACACATAAATTAGTATCTTTCCCCCATTAAATTCAGGGAAAAAAATATGAGGATATATGCTCTCATTCCAGCTAATTATCGCAACTCTAAAAATAAAAGATACAAATATTTGAAAATGATCTCTAACTACAACTGCTATTAATTATTTGAATGATTACTGTGATTGTTGTTCTGGTAAGTTCTAACAAACTAAAGATCCTTCATAATGAATCAGAGCATTCAGTAAGTTGGCTGCATAAAAACTGAATATACAAAAATAAATAACTCTCACATACTGGCAATAACTGGCTAGAAAAAGCAGAGAAAGTAGTCAATTTATAGTAGAAAAAATAGATGTGTAGGAATAAACTTATCAAAAAATGTTTAATGTCTTTATACAGAAGATCTTAAAACTTCACAAAGGCACATAAAAGTATTTTGAATAAATGGAGAGAAATAGCATTTTCTTCAAAAATAAGCTTTAATATCATAAGGGCATCAATTAAATCATAAATAATTTTAAATTTAGTCATTAAAGTGCTTTCATGCAAGTAACACTGTCTAAAAGTCTATCTAGAAAAATAAACACAAAAAACTAGCTAAGACTGAGGCTTACTCTCCCTGATATGAAAATATATCATAAAGCTATAGGAATTAAAGTGAATTTACTACTGGTGCAGAAATAACTGGGAAAGGCACACACCAAAGACAATTTATATGAGAGAATTGATATTACCACGTGTTCCCAATTCTTCTCTGTGTCCCCCTCATTCTGAGATTTTTAGGAGCTGGAGTCATCCAGGGTTCCATCTTGAAATCTCTCCTCTCTGTTACACTCATACCTTGATGATCTCATTTCTTTTCATAGCTTTAAATACCGTCTCTGTGATTTTGAACATAAAATGTTCGTGTCTATCTCTCCTGGCACTCCAGATTCCCATGCTCATTCACCTGTTTGATCTGCTCCTGGATGCCTCTGAAGCACCACAAATGTCATGCATCTCGAACTCTCCCAATTCCCCGATCTCGTGGTTACTCTATCCTTAGAGTTGTTCACATCAAAGTCCCTACAGAAACATTTTTAAACCCTCTCTCCCAAACCCCATATTGATCCATTAGGAAAGCCTGTAGACAATTAAGTTCGCAAACTCATCCTAGAAAAAGTGCCATATGCCTCGTTGCTAAATATCACTATGGCTACCTTTGAAGTATTCCCCTAGGCCATCTAGTGACTGTACTAATATTCAGCAATGAGGTATGTAGCACTTTGCCAACTTAATTGTCAGACCTCATATGATAGCTTTCATGGCCATTCTAAAAAAAAGTTCCAAAATTGCAAGCTGAGCACGGTGGGATCACGTCTGTAATCCTAGCACTTTGGGAGGCTGAGGTGGGTGGATTGTTTGAGCTTGGGTATTCAAGACCAGCCTGAACAAGAGTGAGACCCTGTCTCTACTAAAAATAGAAAAAAATAACCAGGCATAGTAGTGGGTGCTTATAGTCCCAGCTACTTGGGAGGCTGAGACAAGAGGATCACTTGAGCCCAGAGTTTGAGGTTGCTGAGCTATGATGCCATGGAACTCTACCCAGGGTGACAAAGTGAGACTGTCTCAAAAAAAAAAAAAATTCTTTGAAGGTATTGGCATTGGTTCATAGCTTCCCAAAGGGAGTACCTCAAAGGCGACCATAGTGATGGTCATCAGTTAGGTATGTAGCACTTTTTCTAGGATGAGTTCACAAACTTGAATGTCTGACTGCATATCTTGAATACAGCTGGTATCATCACTGTCTTTGCCACTACCCCAACCCAAGCCCTGCCACAGTCTTCTCACGGGTCTCCCTGGTTCCCCTCTGATCTCTCATCACTTTCAGTCAACTTTCTATATGGCAGTCAGAATGACTTTTATAAACCTAATAACAGTCTATTTTCTTCCTTTGCTCAGAACTCACTAATAGCTTCCAATTATATTCAGAAGAAATACTGGGTGGCCACCCTGTATCTGAAATACTTGTTAGGTCCACAGAGGCTTTGTATATTCGGGACTTGGCACTAGTGCTGTGTTGATAAATGTTCAAAGGTCACCTGTTCAAAAAAATGTATGAAAGCTCATATGCACATACATACATTTATTATAAATTTTACTAATCTGAATGGAAGTATAGCACACAGTTTGTAAACGTTAATAAACTATACAGTATTCTTAATTTTAAATTTCATATAGCCAATTGATTCTTATAGAATGCTTTCTTTTCTTTTTTTTTTTGGCCAGACTTGTGTATCCTTTACAAACCTATGGCTACAATTGCTGAGTGCATATGATTCCAAAATGAATGTTGCTTAATGTATTTCTTTATGTTAACGCATAAGAAGAAAGCAAAATGGTGAAAACATATGCTGTTATAGAACTTGCTTGTCAATGATGTGAACAACACTTTGCTGAATTTTATAATAATTATTCAATACTGGAAAATTATTGCCTCCTTTTTTTGTGCCCTTCACAATGTAACTGCTACAGACACAACATATTTTAAGTTTAATCTATGTTATTAACTTTTTCCATTAAGTCTAGACAATCAACAAAAGAATAAAGGAAGCCCTGGATTTGCAGAATTTTCTAATTTCCACAGAGTAAATATTCTCATCATGGCTGACTTCAAGCTACCAACATGCTGTCACATGTTGAAGAGATACATAGCAGCATATGGTTGTATAGTGTTTTCACCATACGGAAAAAAATAGATGCAATTCACCTCAAGAACAGAGAAAATAGTCAAATGTAATAAAACAATTAAAAAGTAAAGAAATTTGAGTATTTATTACCTTCATTTTTAATATAATGAACTTCATTTTATTAATTTAACTTTATACTTTAATTTTTGATAGTGGCTATGTTTAACAATTGACTTGCAAAATTCCTAGAAGTTAACTGAATGACTCTTCTGAAAAAGTGCAGGCAGCCTTCAGCACACCTGCCCGGCATGCCTTCCATTTTCTCACTCTTCCTATACTGCAAGGGCTTCAGGCTCACTGGGCTTGTCCTCACAAGCATCTTGCCACTTGGGGGCTTTAGCTGTTCTCATGCCTGAAATCCCTCTACAGAGGGCCCTTCACAAAAGTCTTTGCTGAGGCCTGGCAGCCCCAACTCAAGGGATAGTGGGCTGTCGCTGCTCACTATGCTGCTTTGCCTGGCTGCTTAGTGCTTGCTCTTTGTCGTCTGACACTTTAAATGCCTGATTTGTTGATTATGAGACTCTACTACCCTCCACTAGATATTATAGCCCACAAGGGGAGTTGCTGTCTCTTTTGTAACTACTCTCTCTCTAATGCCAGAACAGTGCCTGACATAAAATAGAATCCAAAGTTTTCTGCTAATTTAGGAATGAACTTAAGGCTATCAAAATTAGGATTTGGAATGTCAAAAAAATCTATAAGGAACATTATAAAAATGGACAAAAGAACAATATCATAAATATGTATAAACCCCTTTAAATCAATTGATAAGTAAAAAAATGAATATGGGAATAATAAAAGCAAAGGGTATGAATACACATGACACAAAAGATTAGAAATAATCATTTTAAAAGTTGTGTTATCAAAGAAATACATTTCTGCATAGTCTTCTAACAAATTATATACATATATTATATATAACATAGACATATTGTGCTTATAAGCGGGTGCCAAAAAATGTACACATATTTTAAGAAAAGAAAAAAACTGAATTGAAATTGTTAATACCCAAGTCACGTTTGACTTCTGCAATCACAAGAGATACAGAATATAGTATACAAGATAACAAAACATCAGAATATATTAAGTATTACAGTTTTAATACAGATTTTTTTTCCTCTCTTAAAATGTGTACACATTTTTGGCACCTTCTGTATATATGCACATGTAATATACACATAAAAGCATAAAAGTTAATAATTCAATTTTGGCACAAGAGACCCTTTCACACTGCAGGCAGAGATATAAATTAATCTAGTCTTTCTGAAGGACAATGGGGGAGGTCTGATCGAGGGAGCGTGAATGGTGGGATCACACCTATGGTGCATAATGCAAGGGTACATATCAGATCTATTAGCAGAGAGTATAAATGTCTTAACACAATAATTAAGTAAATGAGATGAGGTATATATTTTTTTTTAAATTTTTTTTTTTTATTAAGAGATGAGGTATATATTAACCAGTGTGATGTAAGTGTTCTTAATTCTATATGAAATCAGCACATTGTACCCCATAAATGCATTAATGTATACATGATCTATGTGTTTATGATTTAATAAAAAAATAAAATAAAATGCATTGCTCCTTAAAACAATAAAGAAAGAAAGGAACAGAATTTTCATGTACTAGGAGACGGGATTTCCACTTCTATGACTTTACGGTAAAGGTAAAATCAAGGATTTGTTCAAAAATGAGACTTACTCCATCCTAGTGCTGTTTATAATAATACTAAAACCAAGGAAGAAAAGGAAAAAGGAAGAGGAAGAAGAAGATAAAGACATTAATAATATTTAACAACCAGAAATTAGGAAAACAATTTATGGTACCTCTATGAAATGGTATACAATGTAGCCATTTAAAAAGAACTTACAGAGGAGTATTTAATAATATGAAAACAATATCCAAAGCATATTGTTAACTAAAAACCACAGGATACAAAATAGTTAGCATGGCAACGTTACACAGGTAAAAAGTAAACATAAACACAAAAAAGCAACCAGAAGGAAATCCACTGAAGCATTCACAGTAATTGCTGCATCTTTGAATAGTGAGATTAAGGTGATTTTTCTTTCTTGCTTTTGTATGTATTTCATAATTCTCTACAACAAACATTTGCATCTCTAATTAGAAAAATTAAGGATAGTGGTTATAACACAGAAGAGAAGAATAAAAGCACTTCTTGGAAATTCCCAAGATGCTTGATACTGTTCACGATGACTACATGTATGCAAGTCACTATAAAAGTTTCAGGACAGACTGTGATATGGTCCATTGGGCTGTTGTACCCTTTACCCTGTGTGCCCACCACCAGGTTATTCCACCCCTCTACAGGTTCTATACCATTGTTAGGCATTCCTCTGGGGGATGACAAGGCCAAACTCTTCTGAGGACTAGCTTCCTTTCTCTCTCTCTCTTTTTTCTAATTGTTGGGGGATTCATTGAAGATACAAAGAACCAGGTTACACTGATTGCATTTGTTAGGTAAAATCCCTCTTAAAATTGTGTCCCACCCCAAAAGGGTGTGCCACACACCGTGCCCCCTACCCACCCCTCTCCTTCCCTCTCTTTGCTCACCCTTCCACCTGAGGACTAGTTTTCTAAAGCACCAAAGGGTCCTTCTAACCAGTGCTGTTTCATGACATAGTGCTCACCTGGATCAGTGCTTAAGCTGTGCTGCAGGAGAGACAGACATTCTTTGGAGGAATGAGACTACTCTTTCTGCTCTATCTTACAGGCCCCTCAACTGTCCTTCTTGCTTGCAGCAGGGCTATTGTACACATCAAGAGATTACATTCAGGAATCTAACAATTATAGTTCAAAGAGTTCACAAGAACACACAGTTAGAAGATGTGTCATTCTATATTTTTTTTCCAAGATGTGAATTTAACATAACAAGAAAATGAATTATTATTCACACCTTTTGTTACACTCTGAGGAGGACTTTCATTTATGGGCAACAAAAACGAATCCTTTGAGCACTCGTAGAAATGTGCATTGTCAAGCGCCTTTGGTTGAGGCAGTATCGTGAGGAACAATGTAACCCGCGTTAAGCAAAGGGAACTTCAGAGTCAAGAAGACCTATGTTGTTCCAATACAAACTGGTTCAAAAGAGGCAGAGCTTGATGCATAAACACATAATCACAACTTTTTCTCCTGGTAAGACCTGGAAATTAGTCAGGCACTGTACATTTGACAAGAAGTAAAGCACTAATAAAGAACAGAAGAGAGAGCTCCTGGGCCTGGACAGGAACAGAGCATGCCCACATACTACCTGTGGTCTTCACATGCACTGATGGGACAATGAGAACATGATACCTCTTCTTTACCCATTGGTCTAAATCTTCATTAACAGCTCACTATACCTCACACGGGCCCATGAATTTTGTGACATAAATCTTAATCAAATAGTTATCCATTCTGATACATAGACAAAATTGGCTCAGAACTCTAAACACCTTAGGGTTTGACGCCCTGGTGTCATAGGTCTGAGATGGATATTTGCATACAAGTGTCTTATTGGAAAGTGCTCCAGGGAACGACATCAGTAAGGGAATTGGAGAAACAGCAATATACAGAGGGAAGAAATGAACAGAGATAAAGTTGCAGCAGAGGGCCTAGCCAATTCTATAGGGAGCTCTCAAGCCAGGATGATTTGTTGAGATGTCTTTAATTGTGGGAAGGGGACTAATACTCTAAATCTTTATATCAAAGGCTACCCCTGAGAACAGTGTGCACAGTCATGAGGTGTTAGTAGACAAATCTAGAAACTGAAGGAAAGAATGCCTTGGACCTGAAGGAGACAATGTTGCCAGTGGTTTGTAGCATCTACTATAAAAAATATTAAATGGTAGTAGATAAATCCAGTAAAATTTAGAATAGATATCTAGGCAAAGGTAGTGTAATTATAAAATTTAATGTGAATTTAAAAGGTAATTCTTGGAAAAGAAAATGAATAATACATAAAGATAAACTAAAAATAATTAATCTAAAACAATTAATCTATTGTTCCATGAAAATATGAAGTATAATAGTGGCCAGAGTAGTAGAATAGACAAATATAATACATCTATTGCCTTATACTGAGAGTAAATAAATTTAGAGAAAGATATGTTATAAAATTAAATAATAGTAGAATAAAAATAAATGTGAACTTCCAAAACACACTACCAGATAGACCAAAGAAATATGAAGCAATGTTGCAAAATTTAGCCAAAGAAAAATAGGAAGCATAAAAATAACAGAAGTATGAAATATCAGAAGTATAACAAAATATATCAGATTTACATGAAACGTGTCAAAGCTGTAATTTTTTAACTTTTTGACTCTTCTGTGATAACACTTAGCTTAAAATACAAATACATTGTACAGCTGCAAAAATTTTTTCTTTATATCCTTAGTCTGTAAGCATTTTTCTATTCTTTTCTTTTTTTGTTTTTACATTTTAAAGTTTTCTGTTGAAATTGAAGACACAAACACACACATTAGCCTAGGTCTCCACAGGGTAAGGATCATCAGTATCACTGTCTTCACCTCCACATCTTGTCCCACCAGAAGGTCTTCAGGGGAAATAGCACACATGGAGCTGTCATGTCCTATGATATCAATGTCTTCTTCTGGAATATCTCCTAAAGGATCTGCCTGAGGCTGTTTTACAGTTAACTTTTTGATAAGTGAGAATAGACTCTAAAATAATGATAAGTCCAGTCCAGAAAATACTAGGCAATAGGTATTGTGCAGCTCCATTCTGATCTTATGGCAATTCAGTCATATGACATCACCATGCAGGATGACTGTTGCTGGATTCAGTTTGTTAGTGTTTAGTTAAAGATTTTGTAATCATATCCATGAGAGCTATTGGCCCATAATTTTCTGTGTGTGTGTGTGTGTGTGTGAGATGTCTTTGTCAGTTTTGGCAATCATAGTAATACTGGCCTTATAAAATGAGTGGGGCATATTCTCCCCTCTTCTATTGTTTTTGGAAGAGTTTACAAGGAATTGATAGTAATTCTTTAAATTTATGATATGACTCACTAGTGAAGCCATCTGGACAACCACTGTATTTTGATAAAATTTTCACTTCATAAGGGAGATAAAACTGGTTAAATTCATAATAATAGAGCCTCAAAATATACAAAGTTAAAAAGGATAGAAATTAATAAAAACACTAAAATTATGGGGCATTTAAAAATAACTCGCTTTGTGATTGATGTACTAATATCAAAAATATTATACATCAAAGCTTTAGAAATGTTGCCAATGTAATACTAACAGGAAAAGGCATAGTCTGAAATACAGACATAAAATGAAAATAAATTAAGCATCTAATTTAAGAGATTAGAAAAAGAACCACAGGAAAAGCCAAACAAGCAGTAAAAAGAAAATAATAAATATGTGAACAGAAATTAATGAAATGGAAAAAAGATACAATAAATAATTTCAAAAAAATTAAAACTGTTTTTCAAAAAGATTAATAAAATTGACAAATATAGCAGGATTAATTTTTTTAACTATAGAACTTTTCAGAAAAAATGTTTCACAACTCATTTTTATGAAATTATTATAACTTTGATATCAAATCCAAATAAGGGCAGTTTGAGAAAGAAAATCTTTGGTTCATTCATGAACTTTGATGCAAAAAAATAAAACGTTAATAACATGATTATAGAAATGCACAGAAAATAGAATTGCATTGTGACCAAGTTGAAGTCCAGGGATGTATATTTGGTAAAGAAATAAAAGAAAGTTGCTATTTCAATACAAAGACCAAGTATTACATAAAATTCAACAAACTTTAATGTTTATAATAAGTAAATTGTTATAAACAAGAAACAGAAGGAATACATTTAACCAGGAAATGGTATCTGCCGTTCTGTGTATAAAGTAACACCATGCTTGCTAATAAGCCATATCATTCATAACTGGTTTCCCCAAATGACTTGTACTAATGCCTTGATCTTATTGAGAAAACCACTTCAGATGTGTAGGACACTCAGTGATAAAGACTTTGATGGACCTTTTGCTTCACCTGCTGCCTAGGAAATGATGGCCCTAACCAGATCCTGATGACTTTAAGAAATATTACTGACTAGGGCCAGTGTCTGTGTGGTGGTCTTGTCCAGTGGGTCTTCCCTCAGGAAGAGGCATTATATTTTATAGCTGGGACTTTCTGTAGACAATGGCCATTTGAGAGGACTGTTCCTCATTGTCTCTTCAGACATAGACTAGCAGTCATTTTCAGCTTCTGGGAAAGTGGTTCTGGGCTATATTCCATGAGACCTGGACTACCTTAGATAACAAAACCTACCTGCATGCCCACCAAGGAAGCAATTCTGATGTTGCTATCAATAACATCTTGCTCACAGATGAGAGAATTTTGGTTTACAAGAGTTAGGAATACATGTTGCTCTGATAGGAATAAGAAAATAGCTTTGGCTATGTTCATAATCAGACTTAATTTCTTCTTAGTGATGAGAGAGAATAAATACTTTGCTTTTCCAACAAGGAAAGAAGAAGCAAGGTCTGAGCCACTTCAAAGGAGTTCTAATTTTTTAGGTTAGAACTTCTTAGAGGAGAAAATAAATGTACAGAATGTCTATTCCTTGTGAGCAAAAGATGTTTCAGTGGGACCCTCTGACTCTAGAGAGATAGTCATCAGTAAATATTCATCAGTGGATCTTGCTTGTAGCTATTGCTAGTATAGTGATTAGGTGATTTTTATATTTCTCTAATTCTGAGTTAAGTTTATTTTATAAAATCACTCCTATTTTCCAAAAAAATTAAGTGACTGGACTTTTATTTTTGATGATAGTCTGAATGAGATAATCTAAAACCCCTTTATAAATGCCAGCTAAACTATTATATTACAAATACCCTATTTATGCATAGACATGGTCCCAAGTAAAGAAATTCCTGAGATGCCAAATATAATGCAAACAAAAAACTAAAAACCAAGAGACCTGAATTGATCCCATAGCAGCCCTAGGGGGCTTTTTTGTTCTCAGTAAATAAGGGATATTGGTTTTTAATGACCTCACAGGGAAATGAAATGAGGTCTTGATCCTGCTTTTGATGAAAAATAGAATTGACACTTCTGTATTAAAGCTAGGTTTCTAGAAAGATTTCATATTCTGTAAAAAGGATAGACTAGAAAATATCAAAACAAAAGTTTAGGGAAAACAAAGGATTGCTTGTCCTGAACTGGCCTCTTCGTGAGAAAAAATTCTCACAGACCCATTCTTATGCAACTTTACGATCAAATTTAAGCTATCTATAGAACCTACACACATCACAAATATACATAAATAATTATTCCAGTGATATCTTTGCAGCATTTGACAAATGCAAAAGAGAAATCAATTTAGAAAGACATGTCTTTAATCAAGGATGCATAAGTTTTCAATTGATAAAGTCCTTTAAACATAAGCTTACAATGAAACCTTACAAAATATATGAGAAAACTTTTTTGCTTCATAAAATCAGCAGATACAAAGAACAAAGGATTAGATGTTTGAGAACCTCAGATAACAAAATTATAAAATAGGAATGACATGCCTAATATTATTAAAAATTATTAAAAATCTAAAAAATAATAAAAAGACAGGAAAAAACCATTCTCTAAAAAGAATCAATTATTATTGAGCAACCTTTCCTCAAAATATGTGAAGCAAAAACTGACAGAACTGAAAAGACAAATAGACAATTCAAGAATAGTAGTTGGAGACTTCAATGACAAGCTTTCAATAATGTATTGAACAGGCAGGCAAAAGATCAACAAGAAAATAAAAGACTTGAAAAATGCTATAAATCAACTAGACCTAACAGACATTACTAGAACATTCCACCCAGCAAGAGCAGAATAGACATTCTTCTCAAGTACACATGGAACATTCTCTAGGATGGACCATGTGTTAGGCCATAAGGCAAATTCCAAAAAATTTAAAAGAATTTAATCACACAAAGTAAATTCCCCAACCACATGTAATATTATTTAAAAATAATTATAGAAGAAAATTTGTTTTAAATTCACAACATGTGGAAATTCATCAATACACTCCTAAATTATCAATGAGTAAAAGAAGTAATCTCACAGGACATTGCAAAATGTCTTGAGACGAATGAAAGTAAAAACATGACACACCAAAACTTAGAAGATGTCCCTAAAGTAATGTGCACAGTGAGATTTATAACTGTAAATATCTATTTTTTTTATTAAATGATAGCTGTATACATTAATGCAAACATGGGATACAGTGTACTGTTTTCATATACAGTTTGAAATACTTTCATCAAGCTGGTTAACATAGACTTCATGTCATTTACTTAGTCATTGTGTCAAAACATTTATACTCTAGTTCTAGAAAAATTCACTTGTACCCTTGTTAGACAGACCATATTGGTGATCTTTCCAGGCGGCTGTGTGGTGGAAGGGTGACTGGAAATACCTATATTAAAAAATAAGGAAGATACAAAAGATACTAGGAATAGAGGGATAAATAAAACACCCCCCAAAATTAAGACTAGAGCAGAAATTAATGAAATAGAGAATAAAAAGGCAATAGAGAAAAACAATGAAACCAAAAGTTGATTCTTTGAAACAGTCAACAATATTGACAAACATTTCCTAGACTGATCAAGAAAAAAAAAGAGAAAAAACTCAATTACTGAAATTAAGAATGAAAAGGCAAATGACAACCAACCAAACAGAATTACAAACTATTATACAACTATATGCTAATAAATTAGAGAATTTAGATGAAACAAACACCTTACTACAAATATATAAACTACTAAATCATCTGAAGAGAAATTTAAAAAGTAAAGGAATTGAATTAAGGATTCAAAAACCAACTTGTTTTTATTCTCAGTTCCAGATGGCTTCAAAGACGAATTTTAACCAAGCACTTACAGAGCAGTTCATGCCAATCCTTCGCATACTCTTACAAAACATAAAATAAGCTACACTTCTCAATGCATTCTATGAGGCCAAAAACTACTCCACCACCAAAACCAGACAAAGAAATCATGTGAAGAAAATTATAGACCAATATACCCTTTAAGTATAGATGCAAAAATCCTCTGCAAATTACTAGCAAAATAAAAGTAATGTAAACAAACGATTATACACCATGAGCAAGTGGGAATTATCCGAGAAAAGCAAAGATCATTGCATATAAAAAATCAATCAGTGTAAAATATCGTATTAACAGAATAAAGGAAACCTATAAAAATCAATAATGTAAAATATCATATAAATAGAATAAAGGAAAAACACATCACCAACAAGCACATGCAAAGTTGCTTCACATCACCAGTCATCAGGGAAATGTAAATCAAAACCACAATGAAATACCACTTCACACCCACCGGGATGGCTAGAATCAAGAAGTCAGAAAAGAACAAATGTCATGGGGGACGTGGACAAATCGAAACCTTTAGGCACTGTAAGTGGGAATGCAAAATGATGGCGCAGCACTTTGGAAAGTAGTTTGGCAGTTTTTCAAATTGTTAACCATAAGCTTACCATATGACTCAGCAATTTCAATCTTAGGCATTTGCCTCAGGGAAATGAAAACACAAGACTACCCAAAAACATTTACAATGTTCAGAAGCATAACTTATATTAACCATAAGGTGAAACAATCATGCATCCATCAACTGATAAATGGATGACCACTATGTGATACATCCACACTATGAAATATTACTTAGCAATAAAAAGGAACAAAGTGCTGATACATGGAATAACAAGGATGAACTTTAAAATCATTATGCCAACTGAAGTCAGACAGAAAGGCCACAGAATATATGACTCCATTTGTATGAGAATTCCAGAATAGGCAAACATGGAAAGACAGAAGGTACATCAGTGGTTGCCTGGGACTGAGGGAGGGAGTAAAATAGGGAAGACTGATAATGGGTAGAGCATTTATTTTATTTTTTTATGTAACAGTTGCACAACTCTGTAAGTATACCAAAATCCAATGACTTGTTTACCTTAAATGGGTTAATTTTTTTTTTTTTGAGACAGAGCCTCAAGCTATCCCCCTGGGTAAATTATATCAAAGGAACGATGCTTTTTATTTTTTTTTTTTATTGAATGGTAACTATGTACATTAATGCACTTCTGGGGTACAGTGTGGGGTTTTCACATGCAATCTGAAATACTTCCATCAAACTGATCAACACAGCCTTCATGCCATTTTCTCAGTTATTGTTTTAAAACGT
>CAUYQV010192218.1:0-62315 GCA_963574575.1 Galagoides demidoff | reverse complement strand
AGAGTGCCATGGCATCACAGCTCATAGCAACCTCCAACTCCTGGGCTCAAGTGAGTCTCCTGCCTCCGCCTCCCAAGTAGCTGGGACCACAGGCGCCCGCCACAACGCCTGGCCATTTTTTGGTTGCAGCCATCGTTGTTTGGCGAGCCCGGGCTGGGGATTCGAACCCGCCACCTTAGGTGTACACGGCTGGCGCCTTAGCTGATTGAGCCACAGGCACCTAGCTAAAGTGATTGTTTTTTAATGAAGTATCATTTGTTGATGAGCATACAGGAAACTCTCCTGCAGTCCTAGTGGGAAATGGGCATGATTTTCCAAAAGACGATCCTAAGAATCCTGCTTTTATTTTAAAAATCTGCTTGTGGGCTTGTTTTATCATTTGATGTGAAGCAATTTTCTATTGGTTTTTAAAAATTAAATTTATTCTCTGTCCTTTTTAGCCATTGACATTGCTTTAGAAAACACTGAATTCAGCAGAAAATTTTACCTCTTTTACAGTGTTACCCATTGTAATGCTTCCCATTATTGATAGAGGCTGTGCACATTCTTATGATCATAGGGGCACTTGCCTGCCATGGGCACGCTGTCCCGTCTCTAGGGAAAACCCAGTGCTCATCACCCTCTCCTTGGCATTGTGTGGCTTTAATGTCCAGGAATTCTTTGTTTTCTCTTTCTCTTCTGGCAGTTCCGTCTCATCCTTTGTTAGTTCTGGCCCAGGAGACATCCAGGAAGGTCCTTGAGGACATTCTTCCCAATGGAATCATTTCCTTAAAATGCTCAGCACACCATTGACCCTCTGGCTGGGTTTGTTTTGTTTTGTCGAATTATAGTGTTAACTGCCCTAGTGAGTAAAATCCGCTGAGATACCGTGTAAAATAACAAGCGAAATGTGAATATGGATCAGGACCAAAATTCAGACTCTGAAATCTGAAAAATTACATTGCAAGTGGGTGGTTTTTAACTATTGATTTCTACTAAATAAAAGATAGCCTAGAATTAAAAAAACCGTCCTTTTCAAAACAGACAAAACACGGGAACTAAATCCTAGCCTCACTCTGGTTGTGCAAGTGAAGTCAAGTGTCTTTATGAAACAGGGATATTAACAGAGGGGCCGCCCCCTCTCCCAGCCCCATCTTCACCTCTTGTCTCACCCGTAGCCTGTGGGCTGCATGCAGGTTATTTGAAGACTATTTTGCTTATCTGTGGTAGTGGATATTGTGACAAGTATGCGTGGACCTTTTTTTGATTTTTACTCATCAGGTTTTGTTAGTGCTTGTGTATTTAACGTGTGGTCCAAGACAACTCTTTATTTTTTTCACTATGTGGCAGAAAGGAAAAAAGATTGGACACCCTGGTTTAGAGCATTCAGGGAAGGCAGGACCCCAGGGAGCCCTGGGGAGAGGAGCCTCTTTGTTGGGGATGGGGGGTAATTCGTGTGGATTCATGCAAAGTGCCTTTTATCTTTTTAAATTATTGTCTTTGTCCTTTTTGTGCTGCTATGTCAGAATACCACGGACTGGGTAAATCATAAGGAAATTCATTTCTGGGAAGTGGGAAGTCCATTATCAAGGTGCTGGCATTTGGTGAGGGCCTTCTTACCGTGTCATCCTTTGGCGGAAGGGGAGAGAGACTCATCCTTTTATTAGGAACCAACTCCTACAGTAGCAGCATTAATTCTCTTCATGAGGGTAGAGCCTTCTTACAGGTCCCATCTTTCAGTACTGTCATATTGGGGATTAAGTTTCCAACAAAGGCATATTCAAACACTAGCAATTTTCATATAACATAAAGACTTTTTTTTAACTACATGTGACTTTTAAAGCATATGTAGATATGTAGGATATAGAGTAGCTCCATCTCCCCCCAAATTTCCATCATGCTGTCCTTCTAGAGTGTCATCTTAACGTCCTGTGTATAACCCTTGATAATTACTGATTTAGTCTCTTTTCACTATAATTTTATCTTTTCAGGAATGTCAGTTGGAATCACATAACGTGTAATTCTCTGAGGCTGGCTTTTCTCAGCAGAATGCCTTTGAGATTCACCTACACTCTTGCATATAGGAACCATTTGCTCCTTTCTACCATGTAGTATTTCTTACCCGAATGCATCATACTTTGTTTAGACATTCCCCTGTTGGAGAATATTTGGGTATTTCCAGCTCTTGGCTTCCAGAGATGACACTGCTGTGAACATTCACATACAGACTTTGCCGCAATGTTTTATCCTACAAGAAAGATCTGATGGAATCAGTGAAAACCCAAAAAGGGATGAAAAATAACCTTTAAGACAGAGTTTTACCTCTGAGAAATTGCTATAAAGATTTACCTGTTGTAGGTCCTAGCAAGACAAAACCTAGGAGCCAAGGGGCACGGCAGGTGTCCAGCAGCTGTGCTCCTGTTGGCAGCATCTGTGGGTGGAGGCATCAAGAAACATTTGCCTCGCAGACTTTTCTGGCTCAGCTGCTGACTTTCCTGGAAGTAGGCAGCTTACCAGCAGGGTCCACAGGGTGGCACTGGGAGGGGAGGCTCAGGGACGACTGGGAGCTTGGTGAAACGTGCTAGAGAATCAGCCAAAAGTAGATGAATGTGTGTTTCTGGGATGTGTAGCAGCCTCCTGCACAGGCAGAAGCAGCAGCCATGTGTGTTTGTGGCCAGAGGCTGCCGTGTCCTCCCCAGCCTTCATGAGAGGGGTGGCATGCTGCCGTGGCTCAAGCTGATTTTTACAGGTGGGGATGACAAGTGGCCTATTCTTTATACCATTGGCTCTGGGCCTGTTATTCAGCAAAGGCTCCCTGAGTCTGTTTAGCTCTATAGCTCTAATGTTTTAATATTGATTCCCTCTTACACTTACGACTGCTAAGACAACGGGGATTAGGTTTAGGAATTTAACTCCCTGGAAACCTCTGGGTGAAGATAACCTCAGTTGACTCCCAGTAGGGAGAAAGGGGAAGAAGGGAGAGTAACAGAGGCGAGGGGACTGGGAGAGGCCTCTCTCTCTCTCTCTGCCTCACACTGACCGGCCCCACACTCCTGAAGTAGAAAGTTTTAATTTTAACGCTAAATATCAGTTGCCCGTTTTCTTCAAACTGCTTTGCAGAGCCTGCATTTCTAATTGTTTGCCTTTCCCAGGCCTCGTCCTTGCTGTTTTCCTCTCCTCATCTTTTACTAAGTCTACAGTTTTTCCTAACACCGTTGTTCTGATGAGCGGAGTTGCTGAATGAGTGTGTCATCTGTCAGTTGTGTTGGAAGCAGGGGCAGCCGGTTGGCCGGCGTTGCCCAGCAGCATGACATTGATTGTGTGGCCTGGCGCCCGCAGACACTGGCCTGTGCTGTCACATGTAGCCACCTAAGAGTGAGCACTGATTTGTTGCAGCTTCTGATTCCCAAGCCTCCCATTCTGTGTCCTCCCTGGGACTCTTGAGTAATGAAGCTATCACATCATAATTGTTTTTCGTTAGTTTCTGATCTCGGTAGTGGTGAGTTGTGTCCTCTTTGCTCAGCATAAAAGGAAAAAGCTATTATTTGGGTTAAGAAGGGAGATATTCTCTCCAATAGTTATAGCCTCAAAATAGTGTTAGAGAAGCTGGTGCTCTGAAACGATCCCTATGGAAGTGTTGGTTTTATTTCTTCTGAGGCAGGTTGGTATGTTTAGAATAATTTTGAAATGTAGCTAGTGTTCTGAGAAATGTAAAGGTAGTGAAGTAAGTAGGGAGTGAAGACGAGTCTGAAATTCGAGGTGGAATCATTTGTGGAGGAGACTGGACTGGCAGCTCTGAGCCCAGGGCTTCATAGCAGTGTCTTCAGTGACTTCTGTTGCCTGGGCCAGAGCCCTTCCCTCCCTCGTTTACAAGGTAAGGGGCCTGCAGGAAATTTCTGCCAGGTTCCTTCCAGTTCTGAGCAAGAGCCTGGTCTAGAAACCCTCCTTTTATTTTTCATTTTTATTTTTTATTTTTTGAGACAGAGTCTGCCCTGGGTAGAGTGCCGTGGCATCTTAGCTCACAGCAACCTCACACTCTTAGGCTGAAGGGATCTTCTTGCCTCAGCCTCCAGAGTAGCTGGGACTCTGGGTGCCCTCCACAATGCCCAGTTTATTTTTCTAGTTTTAGTAGGGATAGGATTTCAGTCTTGCTCAGGCTGGTCTCAAACTCCTGAGCTCAGGCAATCCACTTGCCTCGGCCTCCCAGAGTGCACCCTCCTTTAATGTTAAAAAGAGGAGTAATTCATAGAGAAGTCAGCTTTTTCTTTCTTTGAGTATCTTTTTGTCTCTGGGTTGTACTTTGAAATTTCTCATGCTTTCCTAAATTTTATAGACTAAGGGAGGCCCTACTGAATTGAAATAAAAAGGAATCATATTGTTACAACTCCAGCCATTGGTTTATGATCTTAACAGGAGTATCTGATCACAATGCATTAGTTTTCCAATGCCATGTAACCAATTACCACAAACTTAGCACCTTAACAACAGGCATTTATCAGCTCAGCTTCTGTGGGTCAGTGTTCAGACGCAGCTTAGCTGGCTGCTCAGGGTGTCACAGAGGTGCAGTCAGGGTGCTGCCCGGGGCTGAAGTCCCATCTGAGACTACGGTTGTCTTCCAAGCTCATATGGTTGTTGGCAGAATTCATTTCCTGGCAGCTGCTGCTGCTTCAAGGCCGGTAGTCTCTTTCTAGTCTCTGAGCTCAGCAAAGAAGACCTAAGTCCACTTTGATGGGGTTTATCTGATTGTCACCCTGAACACTCACCCCTTTGATTAAGTCAAAATCAACTGATCTGAGACTTAATTATATCTGCAAAATCCCTTCACCTTTGCCACTTTATCACGGGAGTACCCAGCCCACATGCAGAAGGGAATTGGATAGCATGTATACAACAGAGGGGTGGATCTTGGGACTCATTCTCCCTACCACACACTAAAGAGGCTTTCTCTCAAATTTGTCATCTACCTTGCTTTGTACTATATTGTTAGAACCATGGTTACCAGCTACTATGTAAAAAGTGCCTTGAGGATGCCCTCTAAGACCTGTCTGCTTTGGGTTCTTTTCTTCCAGACGTTGTCAGGATTGCCAGACCAAGACACCTTCTATGATGTTGTGGACTGCCTGGAGGAGCTGGGCATCGCTGCTGTGTCCCAGAGGCACTTGAGCAAGAAAGGGACTGACCTCGACTTGGTGGAGCAATTGAACATTTACGAGGTAACAGAACATGGCTTTTGTACGGCACATGTCCAAGGCTGCGTAACACCTACTCTAGAGCAAGGGTTCCGAGCGTGGTGTAGGAGCAGCAACAGCTTTCGGAAAGGCAGATTCTCAGGCTCCAGCAGAGACATACTGAATCAGAAACTGTGAGGGCACAGGAATCTGCATTGTAGCAAGCCTTTCAGGCAACTCTGATGTGTTTATAAGGGCCCTTGACTTAGGGGAAGCATGCATTCTGTCAGCACCTTCACTCAAGGACAAGGGAGACAGATACAGTGATCACCTTTCTTATACCTGATAGGGATGGAACTCCATACAGGGTTAGTAGATCATTTGTGAGAACCACAGCAAAATGGACTGTGGGACCATTTGTGGGGAAAAACTGCTGTTAAGATACTAAAGGGACTTTCTCCTATGGTTTCTGTCCCCTTGTCATGGGGTTTTTATTTGCTATGTAATGTAATAAAAAAAATTTCAAATTATTACCATAAATTTTTATTGTCCATCTTCTATTATTCAGTGTTAGTTTAAAATGCAAATATAAAAACATTTAACCTTGAGTGCAGAAGCAGCAAAAATGCCCGATTCATATAGCTTCTACACGCATATTTACCGATTCATATAGCTTCTACACGCATATTTACCAGAGCAGTGGAAATGGGACACAAAACTGGTTCCACTGTTTTTATTTCACTTTTTTTTTCCTGTGCTACATGTGACATTGACTCTGCTTTTATTTATATAATTTTATATTTCATAATATTATGGGGACACAGACATTTTGATTACATAATTTACTTTTGTATATTTAGAGTTATATGTGTTTCCTTTTCACAGAAAGTACACAGTGTATCCACTGGGTGGGGATTTATCCATCCTCCTCTAACCCTGCCCCAGACTTGGATTTCACTGACATTTGTTTTTATATAAACATGTAGGTGCTGGTCACCTAAGTTCCAGTTTAGTATTGGGCACATGTGGTGCTGTTTCTTTTTCCATTCTTGTGATCTTCACTCAGGAGAGTGATCTCCAATTCCATCTAGGTTGTTACAAAGGATAGTAGTAGATTTCCACCTTTTTATGGCTGAGTAGTGTTCCCTGGTAGCACACCCACTACTTTATTAATTCATTCCTGTACTGATGGGTACTTGAGTTGTTGCCACATCTTTGTGATTGTGCATTGTGCTGCTATGAACATTCCGGTGCAGTGTCTTTCTTCGGGGTAATTACCCAGTAGAGGAATTGCAGAATCAAAAGGAGGGTCTACTTCAAGTTCTTTGGGGAATGTCCACACTACTTTCCTCTGGATTTTCTTCAGGTCATATAAATCTTTCACTTTTCATTTTGCTTCTTAGTACGTGCACATTCTACCAATGCTGCTCTGCCTTCAACTAGCTGATGAGAAGGAAGGGCCAGAAGAAAAAGAACCTAGGGGCTGCCCTATGTTTTCCTTTCATTGATGCCCCACTTAAGCATATGTGGTTGGCAAGCATGGGAAATTCACAGGGGTAAGAAAGGATGTGGTAGGGCTGCTAGGGTTGTCATCTCCCTGCATCCGGCTCTGGCTGAAAGGGATGTGCAGCCTCCCAGGACTGTCAGTGCCCCTGCTTCCTCATTCGTGATGGAATGTTGGGTGACAAGAGGGCCAGGGTTGAGATAGCAGCGTGTGCAGACCAGATATCCCAGGGGGGACTTCTCTGGTCTCTTTCCCTCCCAATTTCCCTCCTGCGGAAAATAAGGTGATCCTCCAGAAAGTCATATCTGACTATGCTTTTCCTCTGCTTAAGATAACAAAGGAATGACCTTTCCATAACCAGCAGGCTGAAACCGACATTCCTACTCAGCCTGTGCCTTCATGTCTCTCTGGCTTGTCTAGTTATTCCCAGGATGCCTCTGAATTTCCAGCCACATTCAACTTCTGTTTCTTTAATATGCGAGGCAGTTTCGCTGAGGGAACACGTTCCTTTATCCATTCTATTATCTTTGCTTGGAACATTCTCAAGTTGGCAAACCCGTACTCCTCCTCTAGAGTCACTTTGGATGTCACTGCCCCTATGAAGTTGCTTTGACAAAAGGGGCTCCTGTTTATCCTCAGACACATTTTTCAGAACTGATGGGAGATGACTTTGCCTGTACTGTCCACACCTCTGACTTAATAGTCCTCAGGACGTACTTACCTGTTTGTTTTCCTCTAAGCTACTCTGGGTCTTGTCTCTATACCTCCTTCTAGCCCCAGCCCCCCTGCAGCATAGCTGCCCATAGGAGAAGTTAAGCACTTAAATGTAGGTCGCCTTCAAATATCGCATATTTCATGACAGTGTTTACCAGGATTTGGGTTGAACAAAAGGTGTCATTTTAGCAGGAAGAAGCTATCTTAAAGTGCAGATGCTCTGGATAATAAGGTGACAATTCAGTGCTTTAGATAGTAAGCAGAGTCAGGGATTTATTCTTTCCTGAAGGTTAATAATGAAATTTAAAAAAGATATTTACTGTCAGAAGACAACCAACTTTGGTATATACAAGGGCAGGAAGAAAGCCTATGAGTAAAGCCAATATTTTTTTTCACAAAGGACTTTGAATGTTCTCAGGCAATTGCAAAGAACACGGTTATGCTTCTAGAAGTCTTCCTTAATAGTGGGGGACATCTGGTAGCCATATGTCTTGGATTTTCTGGGGACAGGCCCAATTTCATGTAACTTAATTCCATGTTAGAAAGGTGATTTGATCATGTTTAATTAAGTTCATTTGAATGTATGTAGCTTCATGTGATTTTTCAAATACATAAATTGATGAAATAAACTGGCCCGGCACCTGTGGCTCAAGTGGCTAAGGCGCCAGCCACATACACCTGAGCTGGCAGGTTCCAATCCAGCCTGGGCCCGCCAAACAACAATGATGACTGCAACCAAAAAAAAAAAAAAAAGTAGCCGGGCGTTGTGGCAGGCACCTATGGTCCCAGCTACTTGGGAGGTGGAGGCAGGAGACTCGCTTGAGCGCAGGAGTTGGAGGTTGCTGTGAGCTGTGATGCCACAGCACTCTACCCAGGGGAATAGCTTGAGGCTCTGTCTCAAAAAAAAAAAAACTATCTAAGTATAACCAACCACTACTCTATTTTTCTGTCAGATTATGTATTCTAACTTTTGGTCCTGAAAATGTGGTCCTGGTAAAGGGAAAGGCATCCTCAGACTGAAGACTTTGGGGGTGAAGAATCACTGTTACTAGTAAGAGTAATTAATGGATCCAGTCTCTGAATAGTCTTCCTTGCCATAATAGGAGATAAAGAATATGTGTCAGTTATCTCTTGCTGTATAACAAATACCCCAAAACTTAGTGGCCTATACCTGCATTCACTGCCCATAATTCTGTAAGCCAAGAATTTGGGCACGGTTCAGATATGAGGTTTTCACTGGTGCAGTTATCTGGTGGCTTGAGTGGAGCTGGGTGGCCTGAAATGGCCGAACTCGCCTGGTCTGGCATTTGGTGCTTCCTATTGGCTGCCACATGTCTTCAGACTGGCCCGCACTTCGTCACAGCAGCAGCATTTCAGAAAGGCAAACCTCAACACACAGATGCTTTTCACACCTCTGTTTGCGTCATGTTTTTTGTTGTCCCTTTGGTCAGAGCAAGTCAGGCCACCCAGCTCTATATTCAGTGTTGGAGGGAATGTTACAAGGGTGAAGAAAAAAGGATGCATGATTCTGTGTAACAGTGTTAGGGCTCCAGTGGGCCACAACCTGGCTCAGCACAGTTCCTTGTTGGAATGTTGCTAACACTGACACCTGGTTCACCTACAAGGTAAATCAAGTTGTGTGGGTATGAATTTAAAAGGTGTGAGAAACCAATGTGAAAAGGATGGCATCCATTATGTAAAGAGTGTTTTTGGCCATGAATGTTAGCAGTAGTATAATCATATAAACTCAAATGTTAATAGTTCTGTTAATGTTCTCCATCAAGAACATTCAGATGATTGGTTATTTGATGATGTCAAGAAATTATTTTAAGTGAGACAATGGTATAGTAGTTAGGTTTTTATAGAGATCCTTACCTTTTAGGAGTATATCTTGAAATACTTACAGACAGAATATCTGGGATTTACCCTAAAAAAATCTTGGTTGTGGGGTCACGTGCAGGGAGCAGAGTGGAAATGAGACAAGATTGTCCATGAGGTGGTGATTGTTGGACTATCAGGGGTGAGGAGAGCATTACAGGCTGTACTCCTCTCCATAATTCTTTGTGCACAAGAATTCCCACAATAAAAAGTGAAAAAGATGTTCAAAAATCAAAGCTGGAACTACTACATGATCTAATAAACTCACTCTGAGTATTTAACCAACCTAATTGAAGTCAGGATTTTGGAGAGATACTGGTACTCCCATGTTCACTGTGGCATTATTCGCAGTAGCTGGGATCTGCAAACATCCAAAATGTTAATCCATGGATGAATGGATAAAGTGTTGTATGCACATGTACTAGAATATTATTCTGGTTTAAAAAAGAAGGAACATGGCTGGCCTTAGGACATTATGCTAAGTGAAAACAGGCCAATCACAGGACAAATATTGTATAAATTCCACTTGTATGAGGTATCTAAAATCATCAAACTCCTAGATGCAGAGAGTAGAATGGCATTTGCCTGGGGTGGGGAGGATAAACCATTGCTAATTAACAGGTATGAAGTTTAGCCCTGTAAAATGAGTAAGTTCTAGAGGTCTACACCACATTGTCCCTCTCGATAACGATATTGTGACCCTTAAAATTTGATAAGAGGGTAGATCTCATGCTAAGTGTCCTTGCCACAATAAAATAAGAAGAAAACTGTTCTTAAACATTAAAAAGAATGTCCAGATCATTTTATGGCCTCAAAGACTGGTAGTTGTCACAGATGCTACCTTAATTTCTCACAGTTCTCTTGGTTAGGTGGGGGTGTGCAAGCCATTAGGGTTGGGTTTAAGACCCTACTTACTCCTCGCCTAAGATTTTAGTTTACAAACAGTATCTATATTTAATTGAAAGAGTTAGTAGGTATTTGGTGAAAGGTCCAACACTTGGGAGAAATCAGATCTCCCAAGACAGACTCTGTCTCACTTTGTGTTCCTGTGGGGAGGACGCTCATTGCGCTTATATTTGACGAGTTCGGACACTTGCCAAGATTCTGAATAAGCCTGTGTTAAGAGCTGTTCTCTCCAGGTGTTTTCTAGCTTCTAGTGTTCTTGACTCTAAGTCATAGTTTTCCCTAGAATCTGAAGACTTTGGAAAAGCCATCGTAGTCCAGGAAGTCTCTCTTCCTGTCATTCCCTGGGATCGGTGACTCTAGAATTTTTATTATAAAAATAAAACAAAACAAGAACACCATGAGTGAACAACAGCCCCAATTTCATCTTACTTTGTCCCTGACCGTCAAGCCCAAGGCTCCTCTTTGGATCTATTGTGATTTCTGTGGCCCATTCCCTTTCTCCATGTAGTTAATTTCTTTAAGTAGACAGACTTTTCCAAAGTCCAGATACTTGGTAAAATACCTAACTGAATTTCATTTTATAGTATTGCCTGGATAATTTTTCCAGATTTTTCTTTTTATTTAAACTCTTCCAGTTATCTCCACCTTCCTAGACAAAAGGCAGTTTTATAGACAGAGGGTAGTTAGAGTGAATTTCTCTTTATGCACAGTCTGCGCCTCTCTGAAAGGAACTGTGAGCAGAATGTTACTTGATCCTTGGATCACTGAGGTTAGGCAAGGAATTAGAAATAGCTGACTCTACGTTAGCCCCTAATCTTATCATTCCAAATGTGTGCTTAATAAAAAGCAGAATCAACACTTTCAGGTCAGAATAAGTTCAAATGGTCTAGAATTTTTATATATAGAAATGAAAAAAAACTATTGGCTAGAAATACTTAAAAATGCTATCCTTGGTGAGATGCGTGATTATTCTCAAACCTTTCCCACAGCACGCCATTGCAAGTTTTAAAGTCAAGATGATACATGTGATGGATTAAATGTCTAATTTCTTTTCTAGTTCTTCCAGTTACAGTGGAAAAGGGGAATGTTTCTAGGAAATAGAGCTTCCAACAAGATTTAGTAAAGAGAGGCCTTTAGGTGAACTCTTATCAATTCTTCCCTCAACACCCTGCCCCCCAAAGAAACCTGTTCAACCAGCAAATTCTAAAGGAATACAATAGTCAAATGATTGTTAAATTGTCTTTGCGTATCTGAAAGTTTCTTAGTACATAGATAGGAGTTTTCACTAAATTGATGTTTTTTTTTCTTTTTTTTATTTTTTATTAAATGATGGCTGTGTACATTAATGCAAACATGGGGTACAGTGTAGTGTTTTCATATACAATTTGAAATATTTTCATCAAACTGGTTAACATAGACCTTGTGTCATTTACTTAGTTATTGTGTTAAAACATTTATACTCTAGTTCTAGAAAAATTCACTTGTACCCCAGTAAATTGATCTTATCAAAAGCTTGAGCTGGAGAAAATAGCAGGGGGCAGATAAAGGTGGATGCCCTCTTGGTAGACAGGCCTTGTGTCTCAGGGGCTGATATACTGCTGTGAAGTGGTATGACAATGGCCAACCTAGCCTTGCCTCCCCAAGCTCATCTTGCTAGATGAACACAGATGTGAAAACTTTAGACACACTGGGCAATTAATTTTATAATTGCCAGGTTTATAATAGCCATAGATAAGTGATGCTAAAGCTATATAGGCCAATTGGCTATCTGGGTCTTTATATTACTTTTCTGTTCTCCTACATGGGAGGATTGGGTTGTGTAATGTGACTGAGAGCACTCCCGAGGCTAGAGAGCTTGCTTGTTTGGGGACGTGGACCATGTGGCTGACTCCATGGTTGCCAAGTCAGAGTGCCTGTTGGACATGGTTGAGCCTAGCCCATCTGGGCAGCACAGTGGCCCAACCTACCATTTCTAGGTGACAGAAGAATTTATGGGCATTCCGGGCTGTTCCACCTGAGAGCATGTGTAGGGACGGGCAGTTATATTTACTGAGGACCAGCCACACATAGCTGCTTTCACAAGTCATTCTCATCGCAAGCCTGCAGGTGCAGTACAGTGATCTTCATTTGGTGAACTTGAGAGAGTGCAAATCATTTGCTATAGGTCACAGCTGCACCCCAAGCTCTAGCCAACACTAAAACTTGTGATCTTTTTACTGACCAGTTTTAGAGACGGTAGGAATAAAAAATTAAGCCAGAGATACAGATGAATATAGTCTGGGTCTAGAAAGAGTAAGTGTGTGGATAAGCAGTGCTGGCTGCCAGAAGTAGGTTGGAGAATAATGGAAAAATCAGTGAGTTTAATGTGAGATGAGAAAGCAGTGGATAGAATCCAGGATAGAGCAAGATTAAGAGATGGACAAGCTGGGCATCTGCTCTGGGCATCAGCTAGGCACGGGACTAAAGTATCTCCTAGGAGAAAGGCAGAGTGTGAGGGTTTGGTGCCCTTCAGCTCAGGTTTCCCCATGAAAGCAAGCTAATGTTTCTTCTGCACAAATATGCATCACTTAAGAGGAAGCTTAAAAAAGATGCTTTTTTCTAGGAGTCCAATTTGTTTCTGTTGCATGTCTCTGTCACTCACCTCTGCAGGCTTCTAGTGGAAGTACTGGGTCCACCCCAGAGACCAGGCCGCTCAGCACAGCCTCATGACGCAGCCCTGCTCAGCCAAGACTCGGGAATTAAGCAGGGCCTGCTGCTGTGCTGTGCCCGTGGGAAAGATTTATGAGTGGGGCCACTTCCCGCTCACCTGGGGTTTGTGGCTCTTGTCTCCTCTGTGTTTTTCTGAGCACTTTCTTTAGGAAAGCAAGCTAAGGAATGATCTGGAACTTGCCTTCCTAGGCTTGGGGCAGAAAGGGTGCTCCTGGACCAGAGCACAGCCAAGGGAGGGTAGGGAGAGATGATGGCCCAGCCGGGCCAAATCAGGTCGCATCTAATTACAATGGTCCTCAGACTTTACTCCTGATATGGTTGCTCCTCTCTGTCCTTAGATGGGAAGAAAGCCCAGGAGCGGGCAGCTTTCCATGTATGCTGTGTATGCTTCGCACGTGTGGTTATGCCGCGCAGCTGAGGCCTGCAGTCACAGCAGAGGTCTGTGAAAGGACGCTAAGCCTGACCTCGCCCTGGGCGTGTTCTGCTTTTCCAGGTGGCGCTCAGACAGGAGGATGGCGATGAGACTACTGAGCCGCCCCCCAGCGGGCGCCGTGACCGGAGGCGAGCCAGCGTGTGTTCCAGCGGCGGGGGAGAGCACCGCGGCCTGGACCGCAGGCGGAGCCGCAGGCACTCTGTGCAGAGCGTCAAGAGTCCCCTGTCGGCTCCCACCAGCCCCTGCTCCCAGTCGGCTCCCAGCTTCAAGCTCAGTCAAGTGCAAGATCTCCGTGAAAAGTAAGCGTTAACCCAACAGTGCAGAGGACGCAAGGATGCCACTGAAAAGAGGGAGGGAGGTCACAAGGTCATAGATGTGCACCGCCATCTATCCCTGCTGACCACTCAGAGCCCCCAGCTTGTTCCCTGCCTCTTCTCGAAAATCCCCAAAATCCTAGGGAACTTTCCATGCAAGATGGCCCTCAGTGACATGCACAGAACTGATCTAACTAATGCCACGAACTCTTCTTCAGCCACCTGATTTTTTAAAAATATTATTTAATAGTTCAGTTTCAGTGTTCAGAAAAGCTGTACTTTGTCAAATGGAAAAGAATCTACAACACAAAACTTCAGCCCAGAAATAACTGGTATGCCACCATAGAAACCTGCCGTGTGGGCTGGGCATGGTGGCATGTGCTTGTCATCTAGGCTACTAGGGAGGCTGAGGGGAGACGATCACTTGAGGCCAGCCCTGGGTGACATAGTGAGACTCTGTCTCAAATTAAAAAAAAAAAAAAAAAAAGATGATGGTGGCTGCGGTGGCTCAGGCCTGCAATTCCAGCATTTTGAGAGGCTGAGGTCGGGGGTTAGCTCAAGGCTAGGAGTTCAGTACCAGCCTAGGTAACAAGGCAAGACCTCAACTCTTTAAAAAACAAAACCATTAGCCAAGTATGGTAGCCTGCACCTGGAGTCCCAGCTACTCAAAAGACTGAATGGGGAAGATCACTTGAGCCCAAAAGTTTGGGGCTGCGGTGACCTCCTATGACCACACCACTGCACTGCAGCCTGGACGACAGAGTGGACCCGATCTCTAGAAGAAAAGAAATGAGACTCTAAGATTCTTGAGATACTCATAGCAAAGCAGGAGTATCTCAAGGTTGATTTTAGTCTTAAACAGAACAAACCAGTATGAGTTTCAAAATATCTGCTTACCTCTTTATCACTTAGTCATTCAGCAAACATTTTTACTGACCATCTGTTATAGGCCAGCACTATTCAAAGCCATGAGGCTGCATATAGGGTGGCCACAAATTTTGTGTGCAATTTAAAGCACTATTTTTAATTGCACACAAAGTTTATGGCCACCCTGTGTATATGTGTGTGTGTATGTATATATGTATCCATATATATAGAAACAGTGTGATCTTTGTCCTTATAAACCTGACATCTTTCCTCAGGTGGTAAGAAAGAATGAATGAGAAAGATAGGAAGAAATAGAAAGGTTGACAATCCATGAAAAGTTACAAGTATTAAAGTATAAGGTTTGACAAAATCTGGGACCCCAGAGTGGTTCTGTATAACAGAGGTGCAGCAAAAGATTAGCCCTGCTGCTATAGGGTCTGGGTCCAGTTATATCTTCTCAAATGGATGCTGTCAGTTCACTGAGATGATGGGTTCTGTGGACATCCCTGTCACCCGGATTCATAGGGCCTGAATGATACATTCACATCCTGCTGCTGGCTGAGTGGAGGCATTAAATTCTCTGTCATTTGGCAGGAGCATTCTCCCCCACCAGGGAGAACCTTCTGGGAGTGAAATTTAGGTTACCAGGTATATGGTGAGAAAGAAAATAACTTAGAATAGGCTATATGACATTAAGAAAGAGAATGATGACAATATATTCCTTCTTTCCATCTCTAAGGGAATATGCACTATCACCATTACCAAGAGGTTCCCCGAGCAGTGCAGTACTCAGGGAATCACTTGAGTGGGCCTCAGGCCACACCTTTGAGTACCTGCTACCCCAGAATGAGAAGGGCACTGGTCTGAGGGATGTGTTGACACCCCTTTTCTACTTCATAGCCCCAGGGTCCCTCTATCTATAGGTTTTTCTGTTTCTGAGACTGTGTTCACTCTGTTTTAGTGAAAAGAAGACTTAAACTTCAGAAAAGACTGAAGAATGAAAATATGTACCATATGCATTGTATTTTTTGACCCAAGATCTTAGAGGAATTTTGAGCCAGTGCTCAAAGGCACAGGAAGCTCTTTCCCGGCACCACTTCTAGCCAATGGTGTAAGCTATAAACCTAGGGAGAGTTGAAGAATGTGTCCAAGGTATCCAGCCTTTTCTCTTTTCTGCCACACATTGGAAAAATAACAGTTGTTTTGGGCCATAGAGTAAATACACAAACACAAAAGCTGATTAGCCCACCGGTTGAAAGTCACTGCCCTACGGACTCAAGCCTGCCAGGCCGTGTGCTTTAATTCTAATAAGGACAAATATGACTCTGAACTCAGAGTTGGTTTCTTAAATAAAACTTTGGGCTAAGCGTCAGCACGCTAAGGTATAAGTTTATTGGTCATCTTTCATCTAAAAGCACCTTTGTGTGACTTTGCCATAGTAAGTTTATCTTAGCCCTTAAAATTTACAGATTTGATTGGAAGGGAGAAAAGTTTGGATGCTTTCATTTATGACTGAGAAAATTATTTTTGGCATCTAATTAACAAAAAAGTTCTCTGGTTTAGACTGTAATAGAATGTCTTCAGTTCAACCTTTGGACTGAAAAGGTCTTAAGATTTGTCTAGCCCAGAGCAGGAGCCCATCCTGTCACATTTTCAAAAGATGGGGTGAGAGGGGTACACTTCCAGGCAAGGCCACTTTCTTTACTGAGGTGCACCATTTTATCCTTGAACTGTTCTGCTCATTAAGCAAGCCTCTGACCTAAAGTTGCCTCCCCCAAATGTGTCCCCATACGTCCTGGTTCTTCTCTGTTGACCCCAAGGGGCTCTTTCCTGCTCTGTGTCAGTCTTTCTGATGATGAACACTGCATGGGACTTACCACGTGAACTTTACCTTTCATCCTGTTGATTTCCACACAACATTCCAACCAGTAGAGGTAATTTTGAATTTCATTCAGTCGCTGATGTTAGCAGTTGTGCCATCAGGCTTTCAGTCATGTGTGTATTTTAATGTACATGGAAGAGTGAGCTGGCACGTGGTGGATGCTAACACTGGTTGGAGAGTGGAAGGTACAGAGCAGAGCTACGTGCCTCAGAGCCAGGGTTTGCAAACCTCGGTCAAGAGCCGGATAATATATGTGGTCAGCTTTGCAGGCCAGTCTCTATAGTGACCACTCAACTGAGTTCTGCCTTTGTAGCGCATAAACAGCCATCGACAGTGGGTACCCGAATGAACATGGCTGCATTCCAGTGGAACTTAATTTATGGACACTGAGACTTTACTTGTCCTGAAATATTATTCTTTTTTTTTTTTTAACCATTAAAAATGTGAAAATCATTTTTAGCTCACAGGTGGTACAGATTTGGCCCATAGGCTGAGGTTTGCCTACCCCTATTCCTTGGGGCTGGGTTTCTTGAGGGAGTTTGAGGTGGGGGGTGATCTGGAAATGGCCAAGAGGAATATGTGAGATATGAGAGAGAAACCCAATGTGCCGTGTGAGAGGGCTGCAGGGAACGGTGTTTTGAGGTTTGCGGTTAGAGCAAGGAAGTAAAAGAAATACCTCATGAAGTGATTGAGATTATCAGGGATTCTGATGGTGGCTGGTCACGAGTTACCAGGGCTCAGAGGAAGATTGGGGGACACACAGAGCTAGGTGGGGAGGTTAAGGCAACCTGGTATTAGTCTTGGTGGTCCTTTCAGGCAGTGGTTCTCAACTAGGGATGATTCTGCCCCGCCTCCAGGGGATATCTGGACACACTTTTGATTGTCATAACTGGAGCAGAGGCATCTGGTAGGCAGAGTTCAGGAATTATGTTCTGCAGTGTGTAGGACATCCCAGACTAAATAAAGAACTATTTGTTCTAAAATGTCAGTAGTGCTGAGACAGAGACATCCTGCCTTGAGGAGAAGGCAGGTAGCTGGTTATAATATCCACCTCCTTAGGACGAAGCTGAGGTAGGAAATGTTTGGGCTTTCTTAGATGGGAGTCTGTGTATCTACCTTACACAGTCACATGCATGGGTCAAAATTGACTTTTTTGAGAAAACATAAATTAGGGATAGAATAGAAAAAACATAAATAGAAGATATAAATTGAAGCTAACTCTCAATTCTTGGAGGCTAAGGAGGAGCAGGGAGCTAAGCTGTCCTGACCTTTTGGGGGGCTCATAGCTGATGCTCACCAATTAGTGGCCCAGTGGTGGTGAGATGAGGGGAGCCAAACTTCAGGGCTGAGTTGGGGGCTGCCAGGAGGTAACTGGAGGAGTGTTGTTTTCTGTTTCCCTGCAGGAGTGGGGAAGGGTTATTGGCATCTCTCCACCAGCCACAGGAAGCAGTGGGCAAATGGGAGAACCATGGAACCATGCTGCGCAGGTGAACTCATTATCCTGGGTTTTGACAGAGAAGAGGCAAGATTAGATGCCTGTGTTCCAGGACAGCACTTTGCTCTCTGGTCTCTAATGCTTTGTCCACGAGATTTCATTGCAAGGGTTACAGACTTCACTCAGGATCTGCAGCAGTAGAGAACAGCCCTATCTCTTTTTTGGGAGCAGTTGGCAATGAGTAACCAATTTAAAGCAGAAAGTGTTGTAGAATATTAATCTACAAATTCTGCAACCTGCGTGACCGGGTCAGTCCTGGCTCTCGGAGGAAGGTTTGCCCATGTGCTTTGAAGCCACAGCAGGCAAGGTAGATGAGGGCATAGGTGCGGTCATGTGTAAACTCAGGGTGGTTGGTACCTGTACTTCTTTAATAGGGTGGGGGATATGAAGATAGCACCAATGAGGGCTTCATCCAAGGTGGTGGTGGTTATTGTTACCGAATGCCCTGGAGCTTTCCCGGATGTTATTCTATTAAAGAAGGTAATTGTTAAATAAATCTGGACGTGAACTGGAGAGAATACTTTGTGCACTGGCATAAACATGCTAGAGGATTTCACAACAACCAGATTAACACCCCCTGGTACCGTGAGCAACAAGTAGCTACTTGGGAAGATTTATCTGATGGTAAGTTATTTGTTATAAATTGGATTCACTGACGCGGGCTGATGACCTCCTGACATAGGTGTGATTGGGAGACGGCCAGTGATGGCTTTGTGAGTATTGAGTAACAAGGTAGGCTGGAGGGGAGGGGGGTGCTGGGGGCAGACTGGGAGTAAGCATGGAAATGGGAGGACCTGTACTGAGTTGTCAGAGGCACTCAGGCAGGAGGCAGACGTTGCTTTGCAAAGCTCCCAGTTTCTAGAGCAGGTCTTCTGGTTTCTTGAATCTTCACTGACTGGATTGCAGATTTCTTAGAGTTTTATTCTTTGCTGAATTGAATTTGGGGCTCTTTCTAAGTTCTGAAGAAACTGGCAAAATTTTATTCTTAACGGTGAATTTAAAGTGAAAAAGAAAGGTCAGGGCTGTGTTTTAGCAAGAGCTCTGGGTGCAGCATGGAGCACACCGGGGGAGAGCAGGCCACAAACACAGAGTCCAGGGAGGAGTGGAGAGGGCCTGGCTGAGCAGGAGCAGGGATATGGGGAAGCAGGGGAGGTGGTGGGATACAGGAGGACATGGTTTGTACCATCATGATAGGATTACATGGTGGGGAAGAAAGGGGAGTCTGAGGCAATTCCCACATCACTAGTAACCCAGCTTCATGAGATAGCTAGGAGGACACTCAGTAAGCTTTGAGGATATCTCTGGGTCACATAAGTAGAATTTTCCCTGACCAGTTGAAAGGCACTTCTGGAACTCATATATCTACAGGTGATGGTTGAAGATGGCTTAGATGCCATGACCCAGGAACCAATGAGCTAAAAAAGCTAGATAGAGCCCCAGAAAAGAAAAAAAACAGAATTGTCATCTCATGAAATGATGAAACTGAGAATGTCAACAATGTTCCAAGTCAGTGCAAGTGTGAATGTTTGGCCAACATGAGTAGACTTATGTGGTGTGTGGGCTCAGGAAGGGACAAGCCATTTACTGTGTGTGTGTGTAGGGGAGTGGTGAATACACCTAGAGAAAGGGAAGATTCACATTTCTAGTTGAATCTTTGACCTTCCTTGGCAATGTTCTTCTTTCAGGGCCAACCCAAACCCCACATTTCCTATTACACACACCTTCCCAGCCATGCTCTGAATGTTCGCAGCTGCAAAGCTTGCTTTTCACTGGCAATTCTTGCAGGTATGGGCATGGTGGTCCACTGGAGAGGGAGCATCTTTCTCTCTCTATCCCATGCAATTCCTGAGATTCCTTTGGAGATGGAGCACAGGCTTTCTAATGAATACTAAACTGAATGGATTGAATCTAGTCATGAAAAGAGGAATGACCTCTTCTTTGCCTGGAGGGAGGCTGCAGTTACTCTTCGCTGGTGAGGGTTGAACAGAGAAAGAAAACCCTGAAAATGTAGTTTGAAGAAGTCTACACTGGGCAGAGGTGATGCTGGAGAATCATTTTGCAGGGGAGCCCTTCCCTCTGGGAATAGGTTTTAGAAATTGAAAAGGACAGGCCCAAAGAGAGAGAGAACTGGCCTGAGGTTGCGCTTGTCTCGCTCTCTGTGCTTGGCAAGCTGATGGTGATGACAGAAGCATCACATTCATGTTGAAAAAATATGACTTCTAGATAAGGTAGTTTTCATGTTTCAGAGACCCATCTACTCATGGTCCAAATACGTCTCATGGTGCCCTATCTTGGGGTTTCATCTGTCCTGCTAGAGGACTTAGGGCTTTGGTGCATGGGCAGAGAGCGTTTCAGGGGCCAGGAATAAAGACAGAGGTTCCCTGTGCCCATGAATGCAGTCAGAAGACCCAGTGGTGTTTAAGAAAAAAAGGTAAGGAAGGCAGGAGCAATGGCTCCTTCCAGTCCTTAAAGAGAACTCTTTTCCAGCTACGAAGAGTTTATCATGGGAGAAGCCTGGTATGGTGGTTAGGAGTGTGGAGGCTAGAGCTGGGCTTCCTGGGTTCAGTCTTGGCCCACCAGCTGCGTGATCCTGAACAAACTCCTTAACTTCTCTGTGTCTCCATTCCTCTTCTGTGAAAGGGGGTATAAATAGTACGTACCTCCAAGGTTTCTGTAAGGATCGAAGAAATGACCTATCTAGAACTGCTTAGCTTAAGGGCACCAGGCACAGAGTTTAAGTAAATAGAATGAGAGAGTGGATGGGGCTTGCCCAGCCAGAGCCCACTTTCCCCAGAGAGATCCTTGAGAGGCAGAGCAAAGCAAAGCATAGGGAAGCTTGCCTCTGGCCCTTGGACGTAGTACATTTGGGTTAGTTATCTGCAGCCTAAATGCCTTTGTTTGTCCTGATAGAGTGTACTTCCCAAAGACAAGGCCACTCAGTGAGGAATCCAGAAACAATTATATCACACTTCAGGAATACTCAATTACAGAATCCGCATAGCCCCAGAGAAATAATTTCATTCCTGAGGTTTTTCTTCCAGCCATGCGGTTCTGGTTTTATAAACACGAGATTAAAAATTGAGCAGAGACGAGCACCCATGAGGAATGGCCAGTTAGGGCCTGCTGTGTGCAGGTATTTGTCTCCCGGGGATCCTTGGATGGGACCAGCAAGGCGAGGGTGGGGGTGTCATGGCTATGTGTGTCATGGATATGCCTTCTGAAGTGAAGCAAATACTGACATGAGCAGCTATTTTTTCCCTCTTTCCCTCCCTCCCTTTTCCTCTCCTTTCTAAAGAGGCAAGGTCTTGCTTTGTCACCCAGGCTGGAGTGCAGTCGTACAATTAGAGCTCACTGCAGCCTCCTGTCTTAGGCTTAAGTGATCTTTTGACCTCAGCCTCCTGAGTAGCTAAGACACTCCTCAGTTTGATCCAGGGTCTCAATATATTGCCTAGGCTGGTCTTGAACTTCTGGCCACAAGGGGAACTATCAAAGTGCTGTCATGAACCATTGTGCCCACCCTATTTTCTGTATTTTCTTCTATAACCTTGCAGAATTGCCTTCCAAGTAGAGGAAGAAATAATTTGATCGTAGAATAAAGGGAAAAGCATGAATCACCTTGAACTCTACCTTTGTTTTAGTTTGTTAGAGTTAGGTCCACATTCATAACACCTCATGTCTGTAAGTCAACTAGGAAGCTACCAAATCTCTAGGAAAGAAACCCCTAATACTGGGATGTTAGGTGAGAGTAGCCTTACATTAATAGACTTGTTATTATTGATGTTTTAGGATGTTTGTAATTATAATTACTGTGTTGAGACAGAAATACTCTTCAGACCAATGGAACAAAATCATTGTCATTCAACTCCTATTTTCTTGTGCCTACCATATTATTGAGTCTGCAGATTCAGTGATGGGCATGACTCTTATGAAGCTTATTTACAAACTGTTTCATGAGACAGTTTGTAAATAAAAATTATAAAACGTAAACATGCATGGCTTTGGGAGAGGGCTTTTGAAGGAAACCAGCGGGGCTGAGTGGTAGAGGGCAACAGGGATGTGAGGATACACCCTTGGGGAGAACATGCCACAGTGCTTGGGACACAGGCAGGGAAAGCCATTACAATATCGTTCCTTCGTGATACAGGATAGCAAATACCTGGGGAATGGCTGGATACATAGAACATGAACTGTCCACGTGATGGGTGCAGCCAACAGTTAGAAGACAGACACAAACCACAAGTACTCACACACTTGCCACATCATTTGCTCTGTAAGAAGATTATTGAATAATATCTTTTGATTTATTTTCAATGTAGAAGTTTATCAACCAAATTTATAACAGTGGTTCACTCTGGTCAAAGAGAACTTTTATCAGTCGTAGTATACTTTCTTAAAGGGAGTAGAATTCCTGTAAGTAAATATACACTTTTAAAAACTCTTTAGAATGGGGCAGCACCTGTGGCTCAAAAGAGTAGGTCACTGGCCTCATATGCCAAAGGTGGCGGGTTCAAACCCAGCCCTGGCCAAAAATTGCAAAAAAAAAAACAAAAAACCTCTTTAGAAAAGAGGACAGTGGGATGGCCCGGTGCCAGACACCACCTCAGGCGTTTCAGCTGAGTCCTGAAGCATGAGAAGAGAACCCCAGAAATCCCATGTCTACTGGTGAAGGGAGAAAAGGGCTTGGAGTTGCTGGGTATCTAAGTAGGCATCCTAAGGGGCAAGGCTGTGGTGTGTGCAGGGTGACAGAGTCAGTGGTGGATAGAGAAGAGGTCACACACGGAGCAAGCCGGGTGTGCAGGGCCTAGGGAACACAGAACCTGGGTGTGTGTTGGTGCGTGCAGCTCAGCCTCTGAAGAGAGGCTTGCCTGCTGGAGGGGCCCAGAGGGAGGTGAGGGGGAGTGCAGACAGGACGTGAGTGGCAGCTATTAGTCCAGAAGAGCTTCTGAAAATGGGGGTAGCTTGGACTAGGGCAGTGGATTTTAACTCTGCGGAGGATCTGATGTAAACCCATGCTCAGGCCTCACCCCAGAATAGTTTAGTACAACTTCCAAAAATAGGGCCTGACCCTTGAGGGTGTGAGTCGCTGGGCTGGAGGGTGCCAGTGACGCAGAGAGACATACAGAGTTGGAAGCGCATGTCAGAGGATCGGTCCATCGCCCTCATTGAGGGGTCTTCCAGGACCACCCTCCTGTAGCAGGATGGGCCCAAACCTGGTAGCGACATGATGGGCACTGGATGCGTGTGCAGGCATCACACGCGCCTGTGACATCAGTTCTGTGGGCTGTGGTCCGAGCCGGTAATTCTGGCCCTTTGCTGCCCTTTTATCTCCCTGTACAGTTCATTCCTCACTGACATCCCCCTTGGCAGATGGTGAATGAAGTAGAAAGTACACACTACCCAGGAAAGGCCATGTGATTGCTGCTGGTGATCTGAGGGCACAGCAGAACAAGAGGGCAGAAACGTAGAAAACAAGGCGGGGAAAATCCCTGGCGGAGACAGATTTGGGGGTTATCTCTGGATGTCAATTATCTGTACTGGATTACCATATGAATAGTTAATAGTGATATGTTCAAGTTCACGTGAAAAGGCAATTAGAAGTTCTCAAATCAAACTGAGGCATGAGTTAAAAAGATTATTATCACACACTGAAATGCGGAACCACGATGGGTCTCCTCATGGTGGTTGCAATTGATATCTGCTTCTTAAAAACAAGCATGTTGTGTCTCGTCCCTTTCTGAGTCTGGGACTCTCCGGTATCCTCCTCATCTCTTTTTGAAAAACACAAGACAGTAGAACATGTGTGAGAAGTGCTATTATTGCCATTTAAAAGTGAGCTTGACCAGAAAACACACAGATTAGAAATTGTCCAAGTTCTGAAAGTAGGAGAGTATGTCTAATGTCCAACCAACTTTGTTTTTTCAGCTGTAACAGACCCCGGAGTCGGAAGTTCCCATTGCCCTGTTCAACTTTATTTTATGGGTGAGATAAGATAGCCCCTGGATTGACCAATGACCATCTCAGGACAGATCTCAGCCAGACCTGAGGCAGAGTTGTTTCTGCCTCTGAAATCTCAGCCTGGGACTAAGCTTGGTGGCCCTGTTTTCCCATGAAGTTCTTAGAGAAATGTAAGCTACCAGGCAGCACCTATGGCTCAATGGGTAGGGCACTGGCCCCATATATTGAGAGTGGCGGGTTCAAACCTGGCCCAGCCAAACTGCAATAAAAAAATAGCTGGACGTTGTGGTGGGCACCTGTAGGCCCAGCTACTCAGGAGGCTGTGGCAAGAGAATCGCCTAAGCCCAAGAGCTGGAAGTTGCTATGAGCTGTGACTCCATGGCACTCTACCAAGGGTGATAAACTAAGACTCTGTCTCTAAAAAAAATAAAATAAAATAAAGAAATTCAGGCTACCTAAATCCTAGTTCATCTTTTGTTCCCTAAACCTCTGAGGCACATTTAAAGCAATTAGCTGGTATCTATAACTTAGAATAAAGGTTTGTCTAAACATAAAAGAAGAAAGGCCTGAGCCCCTCATAGTGTTTAGTTATCACGGGATTAATTTGTTCTACACCTAAGTAAATCTGCAAGTCCAGCTACTAATGTTGTGTTGTTCCTGTTGATGTTCATACTCTGCAGACTTGAATTCTATTGTATTAAACTACCCCGTCTTTCAGCAGAAATGGAATAGTTGGATCTATTCATATTTCATTTTCAAAGAAAATAGTAAAATAATGGCTTATACTATATGAAGCTTCTGGCCTGTAGACCAGCTTTTTGGGTATATTTGGGATTCACACACTATACTTTATACTCATGCTAAACTTTATATGTTATGGGCACAATAAATACTTTCCTGTCAACGTTGGGTTCTCACCATGGAAACCTCAGAGCAACAGCTGGGCTCTGTTAGATGTCTTTTTATTCTTTTGGCTGGTAAAAATCTTTTGGAGGAAAATTCTTTTTTATGTTCTTGTTGATAGATAAGAAGACTCTATTTTTAAATGAAATCACTGATTCAGTTGGTCAATATTTGTCTTAACTGGTTAAGACTGCTAATTGGGAGTTTTTAAACCCCATCATATACCTTTGGTAATCTAGAAATAGCCTTAAAGTTAACCAAGCTGAGCCATAGTGGGGCTAATTTCAAGCTGCAGGTTAAGTATTTAATAGGGGCATGTTCTTTATCATAAATTTAACATAATACTACTATAAATATTTTTCATATAATTATGATATGTCATATACAGTTATGGAAATGCATGGGACATTTTAAATGTCTGCATTTTATCTAAACCTTAAACTGTTTGCCATAAATGGGTCAACCTGTGTCAAGACACTGATGTCCCTCAGTCCTTTAGGACAGGTAGGCAAATCTGGGGTGACTGGGGCCCTGGGCTGGTCTTCCGGAAGCCACAAGTACCCTTATCTGATGATCTAGTGGGCTGTGCAGGTGGCATTATTTTGTCTGTGCTGTATGAGAGGAGGTTTGGCAAGTACAGTGCAGAGACAGTTGCCAAGAAGGAACAGTCCAGTGATGAAACGATGATGAAACCAGTTTAGATTATGTTCAGTTTTATGGGGTAGACTGGCATGGTAGAAAGGATTCTGGCCTGGACATTAAGACACCTGAGTTCTTACTGGCAGGTGGTTTGATCTTGCCCTCTCTAGACCTCGCCTCTCTTATCTGCAACATGAAGAGATCTCTGATTTCATCTCCAAGTAATTTCTGATCTTGTTCTTTGATCATCCAGGATTGATCAGTGCTGAGCACTATGCTGGGTTCTCTATCAAGGAGCTGTATCAGGCAGCTGGTGCTTACCAGATGTTTCTGGGCGCTGGGACCCTGGGCTGAGTCTTCTGGAGAAACAGAACAGGAAGAGTAACTCTAGTCAGGAAGAACGGCTCTTGCAAAAACTCAAAGGCCAACATGTCCTTGGTGTGGGTGGTTAAGTGGATAGAGCCCTAACTTATATCTGCCTTGTGTGCTTCCCTCTCTCCATTGCTTGGCCAGGGGAGCAACACTTTACTTTTTCTTTTGTGGTATTATACACACATGTTTAAACTTGCCATTAAGACTGGGCTAATTAAGACTGGATTGGAGAGGTTCATAAAGAGAGATGGTAAGGGATGAGAGGTTAGCTAGGCAATTTAGCCTTAATCCTGGTCAGCAGACAGGATGAGCAGGGGAGTATCATATGCAAAATTCCATCTTGTTTCCTTGGTCCCTCCTTGGCCTTCTGAATTATACTTGAACAGCTCTGCTGAAGTCCTCCAGGCCAGTTAGGCCACCTGGCTTTAACACTTCCTGGTGCAATTAGTTGTTTAATTAGTTGTTCCAGGAAACAAGATGGAATTTTGCATGTGATACTCCCCTGCCTCACCTGCCTGTATCTCCAAGGGTGAGGACCTTACATAGCACTGTACCCAGAATCTTGCACAGAATAAGTGCTCACTGAAATATTTGTTGAAGATGAGGTCAGACAATCAAGTTTGCAAACTCATCCTGGAAAAAGTGCTACATACCTCATTGCTGAATATCACTACTGTCACCAGATGACCAAGGAGAGTGCTTTGAAGATGACCATAGCAATGAGGTATGTAGCACTTTGTCTAGGATGAGTTTGCAGACTTGATTGTCTGACCTTGTACAATGATAACTCTGATGGCCATTCTAGAAAGAGTTCCAAAATTGCTTTGAAAGGTGGACTGGGCACTGGTGTCAGTGTATAGCTTCCCGAGGGGATTTCCTCAAAGGTGACCATAGTGAGATTCAGCAGTGAGGTACGCAGCACTTTTTCTAGGATAAATTCATGAATTTAATTGACCTCATCAAAGGAGATAAAGCCCCTACCCCAAAGTTACACTGGCTTTTTTTTTTAAAGAAAAAATTACTTTGATACTTATTTTTAAAATCCTAATTGTGCAGAAGTGGATTTATAATTCTTGCTTCATGACACATTGTCATCATTGGTCTTTGTCTGTCTTCTAGTTTGATTTTTGAATGATATTAATATGAAGAGCATCAATGAGACTGTGACCTGAGAAACTAGAGCATTAGCCCTAACTTGTGTCTGCCCTGTGTGCTTCCCTCTCTCCCATCGCTTGGCCAGGGGAGCAACACTTTTCTTTTTCTTTTGTGGTATTATGCACATATGTTTAAATAATCTTACTGTTTTTCTTTCTGTAACTTTATAAAGAATGTTTCATATTGTATTTGCCTTCTTGGACTGGCTTTCCTCATTCCACATTATGCCTCTGATGGTCGTTCAGGTTGTCATGTGAAGCTGTAGTTCATCCACCTTTACTGCCTGGAACTCACCACAACCTTTATGTCCTTTTCCCTATTGGTGGTCATTTGGATCATTTCCAGCCTTTGATAATTACAGACAGTACTTCTGAGAACATTCTTGGACTCATATCCTGGTACACTGGTGCTTTAGTAACCCAAGGGAAGATTTCTCAAGCGTGATGCTGTTGATGTTTGGGACTGAATAATTCTTTGTTGTAGGGGAGTTTAATGCATTGCGAGATTTTTTAGCAGCATCCTTGGCATCAGCCAACTAGATGCTAATAACACTCCCTTCTCCTCCCACCCTAGTCCTGACAACTAAAAATGTCTACAGACATTGACATATGTCCCCTGGGGTAGAGGCAGAATCACCCTGGTTCAGAACCACTGGCCTAGGGTATGGAAACATCACTTTTAGGTCATGGTGTGAATATTTAACTTGATAAGACAGTGCCAATTATTTTGCTGAAGTGGGTTTACCTATGCACACTCACAGCAGTATAGACAAGTGAGTTATCCTATATTTTCTTCAGCACTTGGTCTTACTAGAGTTCTTGATTTTACCAAGTACATAAAAAATGATATTTCATTATACCCCTAATTTGTAGTTCTCTTATTTATAGTAGGCATAAAACATCTCCAAGTTTATTGGTTCACGTCCACTTGGACAGTTGTGCTTTTGATTTTTAAAATACGTATTCTTGATTAGAGCTTATAGCGATTGGGTGGATTACAAATTCCTTCTCTGGGTTAGTTGCTCAAGTTGGGCTCATCCTGATTGGTCCTGGAATGTGCTTTAAGGCTGTTTTGAGTATCTGTATCGTGCTTTTGAAAGAGCTTAGCAGCATTCATTTTCCTTTTTTGTTTATGTTTTAAAGCCTAACATTTAGGACATTAGACCCAAATTTGGGAAAGTTAAATTGACTTTGATGGAAACTGTGCTCTACAACAGCGTTTTTCAATCTTTTTTTTTTTTAATCACACAGTGCACTTGAACCTGTAGTTAAATTATGGCACACTTAAATTATGCTCATCCGAAAAAGAGTTTAAAAAGGATATACTTACTCTACTGTGAACTTCTGTCAAAAATAATTTAATTAATGATCTTTCAAAATTTTCAAGGCACACCTAAGATCCTCTTAGGGCACACCGTTTGAAAAATCACTGCTCTACAGAACTGGTCAGGCTGCAGGTCTATGGGTAGCTTTTTGAATGTGAGAAGGGTAGCCTTATATTTGGAACAGTTTCTGTTTAAAAAAAAAAAAAGAAGAAGAAGAAAGAAATAAAGAAAAGAAGATACCTAATGGATTCAGAGTAGTCCTGTGCCCTGGAGTAACTCCTTATCAATCAAAAATAAGCAAAATACCCATAGAAGTATTTAAAAGCCAAGGTCAAATACCCAGAATTCCTTAGCAAAAATGTAAACAAACTTGTTATACTTTATAAGAAAATCTAGCTTAAAAAAGGCAAACTTGTCTGAATTAATTCTTGAAACTTAAATATTATTAGCATAAAAAAATTCTGTTTGATTTTATCATAGGCTGAAACTAAAATGTGGCATAGAAGAAAATCATACCTTATTAGAGATGTTTTCTTCTCATTATCAGGCAAAGTCTATACTTTGACCACAAGACATCCTGGAAGTGGGGCCTCCAAGTGAATGAGTGTGCTGCCCACCCTTGGTCCTGCTCTGTCACTCATAACAGCAAACATATGTGATGTAAAAATTCATTGTGGGATCTGAGGATACTGAGCTCACAGAAGAGACAGCTTGGGATATAGGTTGGGATAGCGCTCTTTAAACACCTGTAGGGCAGCTACATGGAAGAGAGGGATCAAAAAGACAGCAGGAGGAGTAACTCCAGTCCCTGTGAAGTTATACAGGGGAAAGTATAAAAGGGAGAGTGTTGCTGTGGGTCAGTGGTGCAGAATGCTTCACAGAGTACTGTGCCTTCGTCCTTAGGAGTCAAGCAGAGTTCTGAGTGTCCATTGGTTGGGGAGGTTAGATGTTTCCTCATAAGCCCCCAAGATGGTGATGATAGTTAAGAACTGGAGCAAACTGATGTGCTTAATGTGTGCCAAACCTTTTCAAAATGCTTGTACATATTAGTGCAATCCTCCCGGGAAGTCAGTACCATTACTACCCCTCACAGCTGTGATCTTCAACCCCTGTGCCACATTTAAAGATCATTTAATTTCTGAAAGAAGTTTAAAGCACAGTAAGTATATTCCTTTATTCTTTACTCTTTTTTTTTTGATTAACATAATTTAAGTGTGCTGTGGAAGTTTAGCAATAGGTTCAAGGGTGCTGTGAGAAAAAAAAGATTGAAAAACAGTGACCCTACAGGGATGAAGGAAGTTAGGCTCAAGGTTACAGGGCTTGGAAGGAGGAGAAGATAAAGAAAAATTCCCTAACTCAGCCTGGGGGAATAAATGAAATCAAGTCATTTTGGAGAAAGGAATTCGGTGTTTGTTTTAAAGAAGAGAGAGGCTCATGGGCTGGCAGGGTGGAGGCTATTTGGTGGGCCAGAAGTAATAACACCTGCAAACTCCTGAGCCAGCTGAGGATAGGTTGTTTCAGGCTGGAGATCGTGGGTACAGTTTTCACTTGGCTGCTGTGAGAGCAGGTAGAGGAAACAGGACTGAGGCTGGTACAGGGTGGTATGTTGAGGATCTGCTGTGCCAGGCTCAGAAGGACAGTGGAGATGTGTGTGTTTCTGGCTTTCGAGGAGAGACACTGTCCCGCTGTTCTCCTTGGATCTGCTGGAGGCACCCTCAATCCAGGTTCCTGAGACAAGTGACCATCGGATTTTGTCAGTGCTTCTCTCTTCCGTTTCTACCACATCTACTCAGTCACTAAGTTCAGCCAAATTTTCTGCTTTAATTTTTTCCAGATCCATTCTTCCTCCTTTGTTAGACAACTGTCAGCCTACCTAGTAATGGGGCCTGCATGACTTTGATTCCAAAATCTGACAAGCACGTTAAAAGAAAGGGGAATTACAGATCCATCTCTGCCCAAAAGAGATATGTAAAAATTTCTTAATAAAATATTAACAAATAGAATCCAGCTGTGTATAAAAAAGGATAATATGTTAGAACAAAGTGGGGATTATTCCTGGTATGCAAGGTTGGTTTAACATTTTTTTTTTAAAAAGCAGTCTTTGTAACTCTTTAACAGACAAAAGGAGAAAATTGTATGATTATCTTGACAAATGCAAAAAAAAAGCATTTGATAGAATTTAACACTCATTTATGCTAAAAAATCTTAGCAAATTAGGATTAGAAGGAAGCCTCATTAATCTGATTAAAAATATCTACAAAATAATGTATGGCAAATCTCATTGTTTTCCTTGAAATATGGAACAAGAAAAGGAAGCATCACTGTCGCCACTTAACTTCAACATTGTGTTGAAGGCCCAGTGCCTATAGTTCACTGGTTAGAGCACCAGCCACAGACACCAGGGCTGGTGGGTTTGAACCCTGCCTGGGCCTGCCAAACAACAATGACAACTACAACAACAACAACAAAAATAACCAGGTATTGTGGCAGCTGCCTGTAGTCCCAGCTACTTGGGAGGCTGAGGCAAGAGAATCGCTTAAGCCCAAGAGTTTGAGGTTGCTGTGAGCTGTGATGCTACAGCACTCTACCAAGGGCAACATAGTGAGACTCTATCTCAAAAAAAAAAAAAAAACTTGTAGCATAGTATTGTATAATAGGGCAAAAACAAAAAAAAAGAAACGCACATCATTTAGAAAGGGGTAAATGAAACCATCAATATTTACATATTAAATGATTGCCTATATTGGAAATCTATAAGAATCTCTATAAAAAGTATTGCAATAAATTTAGAAAAGTTTCTGAATATAAGGTATTATTAAAAAATCAATTTTATTTCTATACTCATTCAATAAATAGAAAATGAAATCTAGAACCTAGTACATCAGCATCCAAATTTATACTGAGAAATAAATTTCATGAAAGATAACTAAGACCTCTACTGAAAATTTAAAAACATTACTAAGAGACATTGAAGGAAGATTGCAATAATATTAAGTCTAAATAGAGGATTTATCATGAACATGGGTTAGAAGACTCAACAGGTAAAATTATTAGTTCTTCAAATTTGTATATAAATATAATCCAAATCAATAGTCCAGCAAGACTTTTGGACTTTTGGAAATTGAAAGGCTGACTGAGACATTCTCATGGAAATGCAAAGACCAAGAAGGGCTAACATGAAATCTTGGCAAGGATGTGGAATAACCTGAATGCTCATATGTCACTTATGGGAATGCAAATTCATCCAATCATTTCTTAAAAGGAAGTTTACTTTTTAATAAAGATGAACTCAGGTATATCTTATGACCCAGAAATTCTGTCCCTAGATGTATGGTACACAGTAATATATACATATATTCACCAGAAGACATGTGCTACAGTATTCATAATAGTACCACTCCAAATAACCTGGAACTGGCCAGGTATGCAGGCTACGCCTGTAATCCTAGCACTCCTGAAGGCCAAGAGGGGAGGATTGCTTGAAGTCAGGAGTTAAAGGCCAGCTTAAGCAAAACAATACCCAATTTCTACTAAAAATATAAATATTATGGGGTGGCACCTGTGGCTCAAAAGGGTATAGTGCCAGCCCCATATGCCAGAGGTGGCAGGTTCAAACCCAGCCCTGGCCAAAAAATATATATAAAAATTAACCAAGCATGGTGGTATGCGTCTATAGTCTCAGCTACTCAGGAAGCTGAAGCAAGAGCACTGGTTAAGCCCAGGAGTTTGGGGTTACTCTGAGCTACGCGAAAGCCATGATACTCTAGCCTAGATGACAGAGTGAGATTCTGTCTCTCAAAAAGCAAAACAAACAAACAAAAAACCCCAAAAAAGCTGGAGCTGAAAAGTACCCAAACGTCATCAACAGTAGAATGGATAATTAAATCATCTGATATCTATATAAGGGGATATAATACAACAATGAGAATGAATGATCTTCAGGTACACACAACAGTGTAGATGAATTCTACAAATGTGATGTTGTGAAGTTAGATTATGATTCCTTATAGAGAGAAAAGACATCCAAAGCAATGTAAGGTGGGGGAGGGAAGAAGTTGAAAAGGAGCAATAGGGTGTTGCTGGTTAGATAGGTGTGTTTGAAAATTCAGTGATCTGAGTACTTAGTAAAAAGGGAAAAAAAAAAACATAGCTTTTTACTATGTCCTCATTAGGACAGTGAGGCAAGAAAATTAAAGATTCTAGAAAATGATCCCTAAAGTGAGAAATGGCAGATTCATAAAGACTGAAAGGAAGAAGCTTCTGGGGACGTTGAGAAAGCAGAGGACGACACAATTGATGGAGTTGAAGGAGAATCGTGGTAGGAGGAAAGGATTGAAAGGCGTGGGTGAATGTGTGGTCAGAGTGAAGGAAAATTGATGTAAGATTTCCATGATGGCTATTCCATATGATAATAGGGTCTAGAGTGTGAGGGGCTATGGTGAGGAAAGGTGACGGCCACTGGAATTCATGAAGAAGGGATGGTGTAGACCAGCAGGGTGTGAGGCAGGTGTCTATATGCACTGTGATGTAGGTCAGAAGTTGATGGGACTTAGAGGCCACAGGAGGGTAATGACCCAATCATCAAATTCTTTAGTTTGTATTCAGCTGCAAGAACAAAACCTAAAACACTTCCCTAAGCAAAAACAAGAATTTGTTATCTTACATTAGCGGAAGGCCAGGTGGACCTTTAGAACTACTGGATACAACTATTAAAACTCACAGGAACTGATTTCCTCTCTTTCTCTCTCTCCCCACTTCCAATCTGCTTTTCTGGGAGTGGGCTTCCCTTACTGGGAGCTACAGGCAGCCCCATACTCAGAGTGTCCTTAGAGTGAATCATCCTTAAAGGTACTGGAGCAATCCCAGGTGCCATATGACTTGGCTCTGTCAAACTTTGTACCCACCTTGGAAGTGGGGATGGATCCAGCCCCCTGAACCACATTCATGGAGAATGAGGGAGTTGAGCCCCAAACCAGATGTGTACCATGGGGGTCAGTCAGTGGCAGATTGGCCTGACCCTCAACGGTTTCCAGTATGTGAAGGTGTGAAGCTCTGATAGCTGCAGAGCTGGTTGTCAGCAAGAACAGTGACTGGTGACTCTGTGTGGAGGAGAAAAGGCACATAGGTTGGCCCGAGGCCAGAGTTGCTTGGGGGTGGGGATGGGGGTGCAGGGCAGTGACCTCCAGCCCCCTCTCCTCTGGGCGGTCACTTCCCCACCTGCATTTAAGGTTCCTGGTCTCAGAACTGTCTCCCCTCTCCTAACAGACTGAGCGAGCGCCTCTTCATTTTGGTGTGTGTCTGTGCGCTTCATCTTCCTGTTTGTCTGTACCGCTCATCTGTCTCTCCATCTTGTCTCTGTGCATTTCTCTTTTCCTGGCCTCTTCTCAGGGATGAGGAGGAGGAGGAAGAGGAGCAGCCAGTCACGGAGCCCAATTCAGAGGAGGAGAGAGAGGACGATGGCCCCTGTCAGGGCGAGGACAGGTACTAAGGGCCGGAGCCTCCCCAGCTCACACCACAAGCCCGAGGCTCCTCCCTGATGGGCCGTGTGCCCCCACCTCCTAGTGCCTCCCTCCCTCATGGCTCCCACCGGCAAACTTCACTTACCCTGTTCGCACAGCCACAGAGTGACTAATTTTGTAGAAATAACTGAGCACGTTTTTGTTCGAAAACTGCACTTTTTATTAAAATCCTGCCTTCCTGACATGCTTTATGGAAAAAAAATCACTGTTTTTTTCTCCTCACTGTTCCCTCTGTCATTGAGTGGTTCAGCTCGGTCAGATTGACAATGACTAAAAAGGTTCACCTCTGCTGAGGAGATTCTAGTCCTGGTTTTATTGGTATAATGTTAGTTAAAATGTGTGGATAACTACTATGTTAATAATTCAGGATTGTTTTTTATCCAAATGGAAAGGAGTATTTTCACCTCATGACTCATGCAGAATAGCAAAATTTTCTAGTATTTATTTTTGTGCCGAGAACAGTTAACCTAACTCAGCACCCTCTCGGGGAGTTCGCTGTCCCCTCTGCCACCTCAGCAAGCTGCATTCTTCTGTCTCCAGGCAATGCTAACAGACACAGGTACCTTGCAGACATTTTTAAATTTTGTAGGTATTTTCCCCGAATGATGTCTGTATAAAAAACAAAAAATTTGTTTATGGGTAATTTATGTTCCAGTATTCAAAAATAATTCTAAATTTGGATGGTTTTGTCACTTAATTGATTGCCCCTGCAAATAGATATTTTTTACTATTTTTTAATCTACGAATCAGCAATATCATGAGGATCTTGGATGAATTTGAGTAAAATATTTCTCTTGTCAGCTTCTAAGTTAATGGGTTCTTCGCTACCAGCACCTCAGCTCCCCAGCTAGCAGTGTATACACAAGTTCTCATGTGGGCTCAGTTGACACTCAGACCCCCACTATGCCCGGGGGTCATAGAGTGTTCTCTGAACTGATGGACCAAGATTGTTCCCCTGCCTTGCCAGAGTCTGAGAAGTAGCCAGAGGGGTGTGGAGAGAAGAAAGGGAAGAGCTGATGATGGAGTGTTAGCCACCCATTTCAGAATGAGAGGAGGAGACACATCAGCCTGGAACAGGGCCCTCTGCCCACACTCCTCTGCCGAGCTTGGGGGCAGTGAGTTATTGGTTAAGAATGCTCTGGGAAACAAGCATGTTAGCTTGCCAGCCCCACCTTACATCAAAAGTGAGCCACGGGAAATGATGTAGACCCTCCATAAAACGCTGGTATGGCTCTATGTCTGCTTAAATGTTCGTGTTCTGTCTGACCCACATGAACCCTTCTACCCTCAGGGATTCGTAGGGTTCCACACTTGCAGACCAGATGGAAGAATCTGGTTGGAAAGGGCATTCCTATGGAAGGTGTGCTGTCAGAACACAGGCAGATGATTGTTTATCTCAGGCTCTGCAATCCCTGATGCTGGAGGGCATCCTTCCTGAGAGACTAGTTAGGCTTCTCAGTGTTAGGAATTAAAGGTGTACATCTTAAACACCAGACCTTAATCTTGACAGTACCTAGGTATTCATTAACCTTAATCCTAAAACTCTGAGGCCTTAAAGGGGCATGAAGATTTCTGCTTTGTTCTGTTGGGTGGGTGTGTCCACTGCTTCTGCTTCATGTGTACCTGACCCCACGCTGGGCAGGCTGCAGTGTGGTCTCAGGCCTTCCTCCCGTCCATCCAAGGAAATTGGTGTGTCCCTGCCTGTATTTTAGACAAATGGAGCTCTGCATTTGAAGTAGGAAAGAAAACAGTTCATACCCTGTGTCCAAATAGACATGTCTGAAAGTCAAGATCTCTGGGAGTGGACGATGGTTCTGAAAACTGCAGAGTTTCACAGAGATTCTCTGTGCTTATAAAGATGTGTGTTAAAATGCCTCAGGGTTTAAATCTAGCCCCCCCCCAAAGATGAAAGGTTTTGTTTTTTAACTTAAAGACATTGAATTGTTTTTAAAATTGTATACACAAAAATTGTGTACATTCGATGTATACCATGTGATGATTTGATATACATTGTGTAATGTTTATCATAGTCATATTAACTAATATATTCATCACCACCCATAGTCACCATTTATGTGTATGGGACAAACCTGGAACTGTGGCAGAATCAGTCCTTTTGAAAGAATCTAGAGGATAGAGGCTTAATGGTAGGCCCTGGGGAGGGCAGGAAGGGGCAACATTTGTCTCCTTGTCCTGGGCCTTCCTTTTGGCCCCTTGCCCTCCACACTGGAATTTCTTCTTCTTTTCTCTTGTCCATACTCGCTCTTACAAAAGGCTCTGAAAGCAGTTACTAAAGTATGTGGCTTCTGGGGATACCTCTGCCTCAAGGTAGGGCTTGTTAGCAAGAGGACAGATCCTCTATTTGACCAAGACTAGTAGAAGAAATTCAGGTGCCCACACAACGAGTGAGGAGAAACTTGGGGGTGGAGGGTGCAGAAGAGCCTTCCGGGGCCATGGAATCCCTTCTCAAAGGCCTCCGTGTGCCCGGAGGCCACACTTGGTCTGGGAGACTCTTTCTGGCACTCTGGAAGTCTTGGCTCCCAGAAGGGCAAGCCAGGATTGCTTGAGCAAACCCAAGTTTTTGGTGATGGGCTTTTATGCTGCAGTTCAAGAACCACAGCTGGACTCCAAAGTAAGTGGCCTTAATGGCACAGTAGTGGGTTGTGTTACGTGTCTCCTCTCTCTCCTAACCTTTGCTCCCTCTCTCCCATCTCTTTTCTTCCCTTCTCTTCCTCCTGGGCCCACAGCAGGGCAAGCGCTGCCTCAGAGCAGAGCCCTCCTGGACAGGATGCTGCTCCCAAGAGTTCTGCCCTCACACCTGTCTCTAATGCCACCTTGAAGGGAAAGCCGCTTCCAGCCAGCAGTGCAGGGGAGAATCCCCTGTGCAGTGGGTCCTCTGGGCCTGAGGCCACCCGGCCTGGCCTGCTGCTGCCCCCTGCCCCAGCTGTGAGGCCCTCCTCCACCGCACCTGCCTCGTTGAAGTCATCACCAACCATAGACAAGCTGCCCTACGTGCCCCACAGCCCCTTCCACCTCTTCTCCTATGACTTTGAGGACTCTCCCTTATCCACCAAAGAAAAGGAAGCAGAGTCCCAGAAGGAAAACAGGTAGATTTGCCCACCTGGAGGCTTGTTTGTGGTTAATGGGGGAAGAGAACACAGCCTGTGAATGTGCCGCTGTGTTTGTGTGGAATTATTCCAAACAGGGAGTAGTCGTGGCATAAGCTAACTTCCTGACCCCTAACTAAATAATGAACACTGTTTAGATACGAGGGAGAAGGAAATGGTCCTCCAAAGGGAGATCTTTTGTTATAATAATTAATAATGGATTTTAAATGCAAAGTTTTATAAATATGTATGGGATGTCCAAGTCTGTGCTCCTTGTTTCCCTCCATCTGGCCTATGACCTGTGGGGTGCAGCGGGGTGCTTGCTGTCCTTCCCTGTAACATTGTGAGTGGGTTTTCCTTCCTTTGACAGTTCCTCCGATTCTGCCTCTGAACCCTACAACTTCCGGTCTTTCTCTTCTAACAGGTGGGTATCTTTTCTTTATTCCCCCCCTCCCTTCCATTGCTTTTTGTTTTGTATTCTAATGTATGTATCTTTCTTTTCAAAGATTTCTTCTAGCTTTCCATAAGACGGCACACAATTACAGTCTGAACCACTGAATGGGGCATTAATATAATTACATTATCTAACTATGAACACTTAAATAATTCTTTTAAGAGTTGGAGATGGGACAGAAGGAGGAGTGCACATCAGAACTCCTTGGGGAATGTGTAACAGGTGCCGTCTGCCTGCTGGGTGACTGCCCTTCACTGTTGCCTGAATTAGGAGCTCTCTGCCAGGGAATGGGCTGACTTATGTTTTGAACAACCAGTTGTCCACAATCAATAGTTAGTTATTCTGATGGCCACTCCGATCTTAGTGGTAATAGCTAATATTTATTGGACATTTATTATGAGCCAGGTCCTGTGTTGTCTATGAAATCAGTGGTTTAAAATATCACTTAACCCTTAAGAGGCAGGTTCTGTTACTAGCCCTTATTTAAAGTGGGGAAACTGAGGCACAGAAAGGCTAAGTAATTTGGCCAGAGTCACTGAGCACTGGTAGGTGGGGAATGGTTTCCACCCCAGATGGCCTGCCCCAGAGCAGGGTCCTAACCTGTGCATGGTACTGCTTCCTTGTCTTTTGGGCAATCTGTCACTCTCTCCCTATTGGGCTCACCACACCCATGCCAGGCAAGCCCTCATCACCAAGTAGCTTTTTCCAGATGTGTTTGGGGAACCCCAGCCTAGATTCCTTCCGTGAAACTGTGCCCTGTTTTAATTGAAGGATTGTAGAATCTGGACCCAGAGGGCAGCTCTTTTATACCACAAAAATGACCACTCTTTTTTATTTGTCTCGGACCTTTTGCCTAATAAATAGAAACATTAATCTACAATTGTGACCATCAACCATTTTTGCTTACATATAACCTGAAATATTTTTGAAGCTCCCCTCAAAGTTTAAAGTGGATTATCTAAGGTTTTTTAAATCATAATTTTAAATAGTTGTAAAGGATATAATTTGCCTAGTGTAGATATGCTTTATGTTTTTGTCTAAGCCTTGGTGCTTCAGATGGGACCGATGTAATTATGGGGAGCACTACATGTGCCTAATTGGCAAAGAGTCCTCAGACAACTAAGACCTGATTTCTATTAGAAAAAGTCTGACTTATGTTTCAATTCAATAAGCTCCTATGTGTCCCTGACAACTGCCTCCATTCTGGGTCTGATTCTCAGGTGGGTGGGCGGGCAGGTAGATGGACATCAAGCATGAAGTCTTGCTCTTGGTTTTTCCACTGGATAAATAAAATGATGCCTTTTCCCTGCTCAGTATTTCTTAAGGAATTCCCTCCTCAGTGATGCTTTTCCAGATCATTCCTTTGCTTGGCATTCCTTTACAGCAAGGCAGCGCTCCAGTCTGATTCAGTTTTTTGGAGAGGTTTACTTTTGGTTTTAAAAGTGGAAGGCAGTTGTGGAAGGAGAAGCAGGAAGGGGTAAGTGGGAGAGCCTGGAGTAGGACGGGCAGACCAGTTTTGAGACAGAGCAGATATGGAACTTGAGGATCTGAAAATCCATTTCCTCTTGTTTTGAGAATGGCTTTGTAGACCTCCAGGAGTTGTAAACTGTGTTTGAAAACCTTAAAACTATAAATTCTCTCCTAAGTCTAAAATGCTGGGATTGTTGGGATCTTTTATACAGTGTTTGTGGAATGAATCCAACATGACTGTTACACCCTCCAAGAACAATATCTATGTGCAAGTTAGGAGCTGTATGTTTGATTGGAATAAAAATATCTTGGCAATCTCGTCTTTCCCAGCAGAATGTGTTAGCCCATGATGGTGACAGTCTCAGCCTCTAATGGTGTTTTTCTGGGCCCCAGTTCCCTCCCACCTGATCTACAAGCTTCCCTATTACTTATGATCCTAGGAGATGGGAGCACAGAAACATATAAATTACCCAGTTGAATTTTCACATTAATTCTGAAAAATAGGCATGTGCTTATGAATGAGGATTAACTTTGATTTAACTGAGCAGAGTTTTAAAACTTTTAAAATCATTTGGCAGAAATTCGAGTACTGTACAAATATTGTTTGAACCTACTGGATTTTCTAATGTTCACTTGCTGTGGTTTTCGTGGGTCCGTGTGGCCACAGATGTGACTACTCATTAGTGGACTACAGTAGAATGGGTTGTAATAGAGACCAACCAGTTAGTCATTGAAAAGAGCCTCCCCTCAACACATACACAAAAAACCCCAGTGAATTGTACAATCCCATTAGTTTGGCTGAAATTGAGATGCAAACTATGAGGCATTTGAATTAATTGCTTTGCCATTAGAAAAACCAAAGGAGGGGAAAACACATTATGCCTGATTTATTTCCATGATGTCATTCAAACACAATTTTAGCAAAGTGACCCTGTTCAAACATTCTGCAGGATGTCACTTGTGGTCAGAAGGGGTTCATTTTAGCTGCGAGGATAGGATGACAAGCTGAGTGTCCAGGTGCTGCAGGAGCTGTGCACAGTGGCCAGCCTCGGTGGGCAGGGCGGCCTCCTTCCCTTCCCTGGACACAGCGCTGGCTGTCTGGTTTCTTTCCCTCTGTGCTCATCAGCACTCCCTCCCTTCTCTATTTCTTCCTTTTTTTTTGGTATGTTCCTTTCATCCTTTGCCTTTCTGCCTTCTACTTGACTCTCTGTGGTTTGGGAGCCTTCTTGAAAAATCAAACCAATCACTTGGAGAAGCAATTAACCTGTTGGACAAATAGAGTGTTAGATTTTTAAAGGGTAGAGAAAATGATCGGCCTAAAACCAATTCCCGCAAAGACAGTATGTTAACAGAGAAGGACAATGGAGTAAAATGGTGTGGTCTGAGTCTCCATCTGCCTGGCGCCGTGCCTGGCGCTAAGAACATGCCTGACATGTGAAACCAAATAAACAAATAAGGAGAGCATCAGCCAATCTGGCTGGAGTGAGCAGTGCAGGATAGGTCTGGGCAGTATAAATATTTTATTTTCCATTATAATAATGGAATTTATTATTGAAAAATGAAATTCCATCTCTGCATTCTACTTTTTAAAAAAATAGACCTTTTTTAATATTTTTTCTACACATATTGTTTAACTTTTGAGACTTTGTGCAGGTAGGATCAAACCATGTGTAATATTATATCCTGATATTCAGTCTATCAACTTTTCCATATGGTTGCAAAATTATCATTTTTAATGGTTGCATAATAGTCCATTGATGAATACCATATCGTACTTTGTAGTGTTGTTACCTGATTGGGTAGTTTTCAGTTTTCCGCTATGACCTAAATAATGCTCTAATGAATATCTTTGTGCATGATATTTTTAGTATCTAAATAATCATAAGGTTATTTCTTTATCACCTTTGCCATTGTGAACTTACTCTGACAAAGGATACATGCATTTTGAAGTCAAATTCCTATCCAGAAGGGATTCTGATTTCTGTTGATGGGAGTTTGAACTGAATTCTCCATGTGCAGGAAGGTCTTTGTGAACATAGGTCATAGTGGCCCTTGGGGTCCCACACAACATAATGCAGCATCCCTAACCAGTTTAGGGGAAGGAGTCAGCTCTGCTCTGTGGCTGGAGGTTGAGAGGCAAAACTCTCTGAATCTCATTATTTGTAACTAATCATGAATGTCTTTTCCCATGCAAGGGCTTCACATGGTGATTTGGTTTTAGGGGCTGTTCTTCGTAATGATAACTAAAGATGAGGTGCTAAAGGACATCTGTTTTGGAAAACAGAAAGAAAATGCTAGAATTTTACAAATCCTAATATTTAACTTGTCAGACATGTCTGGGAAATAATCAAAGCTTATGTAAACTTAGTGGCTGTCATTTTCGTTCAGGGGGAATGTGGGATGAAAACATGAATACTCACACCTCTAAGTAACAAGCCTATCCAGAAGGCCTGGGGACGGTTTCTCTTTGATCACTGAGCATATGATAGGATTATGTTTAATGAATGAAATGGATTCAGAAATACCTAAAGTGGAATTTTTAATAAGATGTTTCTTTATCCAATTGTGGTATTTCCTGCAGACCTGCAGTGGAATGAGAACACTGATTGTGCCCCCATGAGAAGCCAGAAAATCTTCATGGTTCAAATGAAAATAATTTGGGGTTTTAAATTTATGTTAGCAAATAATTTTCGTACACATTTTAAAAGACAGGAAATGCAAGGGTTTTATTTAAATGCTTCGTTCTAAATCTTTTTACCTAATGGTTTTGAACTTTGGGAAATTTCTCTGTGGAGAAGTTAGCAGAACGAACCAGTTAGTAAATCTCTTTAGACAATTATCACTAACAGTGGTAGCATCTCCAGGCCCATTCTCTTGCAAAAAATTAAGATGGTTTGCTAAATCCTATTTATTTAATGTTTTATACTCATTTCTCTATTCTTTTCCCCTCAACTTAAACCTCTGTACTTTTTAGATACAGCAACTTTGGCAACAGTTCTTACCACTCCTCAAGACCCCCGTCTGGATCCAGTGTGCCCACCACCCCCACAGCCTCTGTGTCCTCTCCCCAGGAGGCCAGACTGGAAAGGTGAGTTGTGCTGATGGCTGTGGTTCTTAAGTGAGGGGAATCAATTTGATTAAAAATGGTTAAAGAAAAAATGTAAACAGAAGCCACAATGTGAAGTAGTTTCCTTTCCTGTATAATAGTCCAAAGGTAAGACTGTTTTCTCTCTTTCACATTATTTATTAAGTATACATTTCATTAGGGGTTATTTTTTGTTTTATTGTGGCCTCATCCCCTGTACATATTCCATAGGAAATCTAAAAATTTCTCCTAAAATATTTGTGTGAATATTTGCATTTGTCCCTTAAAAATTGTTCTAGATTTCATGTAAGGGCTATGATTAATCTCACACACATCTGTTTTTACCTTTGAATGATTAAATCTATGTAAATCCGAAGGTGGTGGGCCCATTAAGGTGCTATGTAATTAGTCCAGGACCTACCAGAAGAGAAAAGAATTGTATGGATATATGGAAGGAATTTAACTTGGCAAGAGTATCAGACCACCATAAATTAGCTGGTTATGACTCCTAGAAGTAAATGATTGTACAAGGATGTGTTTACAAGGGAAAGGTAATACCTGTAATTTCAGAACAATTAGAAACAGCTACCCTTACATGGCAAGAGTGCTCAGTTTGAGAAGACTGGTTAGAGTTCCAACTCACTCACTTGGAAGTTAGTTAATCCCTGAGGGTAAAATGCCAATTATGCCAACCCTTACCTTAGAGGGTGGTTTTGATGAGCAAATTAAAAAAACCATGTGCTACGTGAAGCACTCTGTGTGTGTCCGATAGAGGATGATGGCTAGACATGAGTGATTCACGGAATCATTAGCCGTGCATCCCAAATTTAAAACAAACTAGACCTGTATTCCACATTCTTATCCTCTTCAGTGTATGGCAAAGTGTGTTTTGCTGAGTACTGCTGGAATGAGAGGTTTGGTCGGGTTGTAGGGAAGACAGACCTTAAGCCCTGGGATGAAGGGTGATCCAATGGAGTTTGCCCAGCCTCACATCACTGCTCATTTCTAAGATGGCACGTAACTCCTACGGTGTCGAACACTGATTCTATGGGCCGCTGTGGCCCTGGGCTGGCCATACTTGGGCTAAGTTAGGTCTTAGTATAAGGTAACTCACCAGTCTAGCTCTGTCCTTACTCTAGGGTACCTCCTCTTGGGATCAGATGAGGTTACCGGTGGTCCTTAAGAGGTCACCATAGAGATTACCCTTGCCATATGGGATATAAGATTTGAGGCCAAAGTGAGGGATATTGGAGTTCTGACTGATACGATATTGCACATCTTAGACCTGCCAGGGTGCCAGCTCCTCAGGGACTAGAACCAGGCTCAATTCATTGTTTTGGCATCTGTAGTACCTGGGGCCTGACTGTGCAAGAGCCGTGGTAAATACTGGTTGAAGGATCAGTGACTCATCCACTCACTAGTTTGGAATAGTCTGGTGTTCCATGAAATTGGGTAGTTATAATGGCAAGAAGTACAGGTATTCCACACTTAAGTAGAATTTGTAAGATTTATTGTTGAGATGTGTTATATACCCACATATTATTAAAATCCAAAAGGAAGCTCTCTTCTTAGGAATGCTATTGAACTATTGTAAGTAATAGTTGCATTTTGCAATAAGAACTCTCATCTTACTTGAGCACACCCCTGACTAATAAACATCGTGCCATAATAGTGCAAGGCTGGGGAGCTCTAGAACTCCAATCCCTTAATTTCAAAACAAGACTTAACTTTTCTGAAGTCCTAGATGAATCAGATCAAGTAAATACACCCCTGTGAGGCACCTCAACCCACTTGGGAAATGCAGCTGGGCGTCATGGTGAGCTTGGAGTTTTCCATTTTTTTCTCAAGTATAGTATCGTGTTAAATGTTAATAAAATTTAGGATGATAAATTGACCTAGAATGGAAATGCTTAAGAAACAATACATAAAATTAAGTCAAGGCAAAGGTATTTAAATGTATCCATCTCCACATCTCCTATTACAACTTTCTTAATAGGAGTCTCTTTTAGAAATAGAGTGTAGCATTAATTTTCATGAAATTGGAACTTAAAATTGTGCCAAAACAAAACAAGAAAACCAGAACTATTTGCAAAGGCCCTCAGGAAGACAAGATGCATCTGTTTAATGAAAGCAGACTTTTAAAATGCTTCAATTTTGAAAATGTACTGAGCAGATAATTTCTAAATGTTTTCTTTTTGAAAGAAAACAAAACTACAGGAACATTTGAACCATTCATGTTCAAGCATTCAAATGAAATAAATAAGCAAACAATAACCACACCACAAGCAAATTATGGTTCTGGGGCACAGGGAGGGCCAAGCCTGTTCTTCTTCCATCCCTGAAGTAACTTCTCCCTGTGGGCCTTCCCAGAAAGGGAGGCTGGAGGATTGTTTGGTGGTAGGATTTCAGTGTGAACCTGTGAGAACCATAAATCCAGAGCCTGGGGCTGAAGGTGCCTTAAGGCAATCAGTCCTTGTGCTGAAACTAGGGAATCCCCTGAAGATGAGGCTGGTCCTGGATTCTCAGAGGGAGGAAGGATGTTGGAGGAACCTCAGACCCAGATTTTAGGGATTCTGGGGAGGAATTCCCTCTGGACGTGCTGAGCTAAAACCTGAAGGGGTTAGATATGCACCTTAAGCATTGATTTAGTTCTCCTTTTCACTTGTAATAGTGCCCTTGTTTACTATAGATGACAGTCACCTGCTTGTTTTATGGGTTAATGTCTGAGCCCTTAGAAAAGACTGGGAATGGTCTTTCTCACATGGCTGTCCCAGCAGAGTTTTTCCTACTTCCTGTGAGATTATAATCCCAGATATAAGTAATGACACCCCTCCCCTGGGAGTAATAATGGATAATAAGAGATGAATTTTGATAAGAACCCTTAACAAGAGATTTATTCTCTTTACAAATTTGTAAGTATACAATCTCTCATTGCTCACAGGCAGTGTCTTATGTAGTAGATCTCTGGAATTCACCTTCTGTAACTATAACTTTAAACTCATTAGATGCCTCTAGTTGTCGTGCTTCTGTGCTTGACTTATTTCACTTAGCATATTGTCTTCTAGGTCTATCCGTGTTATCACACATGGGTTGGTTTTCCTTCGTTTTTAAGTCTGAATAATATTCCATCATGTGTAGGTAGCACATTGCCGTTATCCATTCATCTCTTGGCGGATGTTAAGTTGTCTCCGCATCTTGGCTCTCTAGATAATGCTGTGGGGAACTTGGCAGATAACTCTGGGAGATCCTGATTTCCACTCTTCTGGATATAGACTCCCAGAAGCAGGTTGCTGGGTCATACAAAGAAGAGGATACAGCTTTAAATTTTATTAATTGTTTTATGGGCTTTACCTGTATCCCAGGTAAATTTAAAACGTAGGTACAGTGAAAGTGGAGTTCCCTCCTGCTCAGTTACCCTCTTTAGAAGCCAACAACTCTTACCAATTTCTTGTGTGTATCTCAGAGACGTTTTTTGTTTATATAAGCATGCAAATGTTTCATAGGATTTTATGCAGATAATAACACAGTACACGAACTATTTTATATCTTCTTTACTTAAAAATCTTGGTTTTCTTTCTGTAGCAGTGCTTACAACTGGTGTGTTCTTTTTAATGCCTGCATTATACCTTTTTCTCTAGATGCTACTTTATATACCCAGTCCCATACTGGTGGGGTTTATATACCCACTCCCAGTCTTTCGCTATTACAGATGATGGCACAATGTAATTCTTGATTATCTATAGGATACATTCCTAAAAATGAATTTAATAATTAAAAATGGGGGTATATTTTAAATTTTGATTGGGTCTTTGTAAAAATTATAGCAATTTTGATTCTCAGTAGCGGTGGGTGAAAGAGTTTGTTTTCCCATTCCCTTGCCAAAGGGTCATTAAAATTTTTAATCTTTCCATATCTGGTAGTTAGAGATTGTATAGCAGTAAAATTTTGATTTGCATTTGTCTTAATTCTGAATGTGATTGAACATGTTTTCATGTGTCCAGGGTTCTTTTGTGTTTCCTTTTCTATGGATTTTTGGTTCACTGAGATATTTTTCTCTAATTAAATTGTAGAAATTCTTTACAAACTGTGACAGGAGTAGCAATTATCTTCCTCAGTCACTGGTATTTTTACTTTACTTATGGTGTTTTGACCATGTAGAAAAAATTTAATTTTAAGAGGTAAATTTATTAAACTTTTCCATCTCCTGGTTTTTTTGGCTCCTCCTGAAGACGGTCTTTTCTCCCATGGTTTCATCTAGTATTTCTATAGCTACATTTTTCACAGTTAAATATTTTATCTATCTGGAAATTGTGTTGACACATAGTACAAGGCCAAAGTCTGGTTTTTTAATATCAGTACCATTTACTGAATAATCCATTGTTTTCCTACCAATCTGTCATGTGCCAATAGGAATTCAGATTTGTTTATGTGTCTGTGTGTCTGAAAACTGTTCACTTAGGAACATGTCCCATCCCTTCCTGCCACCTGCCTTCTCCAACTGACCATTCTAGGCTCCCAGAAGCTCTCTTTCTCCTGAGTTTGTCAATACCATTTTCTTAGTAGTCAGTGGAGTGTGATTCTGTCACAGCCTACCTTGGATGGTCCTGTCGTCATTTTGTCTAGTGTTGAGAAGTTTTATATGGTGATTGGCAGTGCTGGAATAAGTCACATAATGGAAGCTGGAAAAGTGGGAGCCTGCTGTACTTAGTGGAAGACCCAGTTCAAGCTCCATTTACACGAATCTTGCTTCCTATGGCCCCTGGAACCCACCTCCACCATCTGCATGGTGACTCTCCTCCCTCAAAATTAAGGTCTCTGTCTCATGTGTTTCCTGATTGTTGTTAGTTACCACAGCTCTGTCAGTGGTTACCTGCTGGGCCTGCCTTTTGACTACTGCCCTTTGTGTAGCTCACTGATACCTGTGTCCTCCTCATCCACATTGCCTGTTCCGAGTGGGCTGTCTGTCCTGTGTGCATCCTAATCTTGTGTCTTCTCATTCTTGTCTGCTTTGGCTTTGACCATTTCTTGTTATGTCCTCACTGCTCTCTCTGTGTGCCTTGAGGTCCTACTTGTTTGGTTTTAGAATCACTTTTTTCTCCAGATACGTGATTTATATGCTTTTCTGGGCATTGTCTAGCTGTGTTCATCACTTGATGTACACTTTTTAAAAATTGTGTCACTTGAGAGTCCCATTCTCCAATGGGGCTCCAGTTAAATTTAAATCGATTGCTCAAACTGTATTTAAAAAAACTCTAAAACATCTCTGAGAAGATGCTAAATTGCATATAAAAGGAGACAAAAGACATGGCCTTTCTACATCACAGTTAATGGCACTGGCCCACAACCACCAACAGGAGACAAAGGGTACCGGCAGCCCTCTCTGTCCACTGCTGGTTCTTGTTACAAACAAGGGCCCCTGTAAGGCAAAATGTGGCCCTAATTCATTGATTGTGTGCATCCAAAGTACACAAGAGGAGAAATACTGGACCTGTTGGTGGAGTGATTTCACAGCAGGGTCGGGCCTTGTGATGGTGGCTTCATGGTAGTGACTATGGACACTTGTGGACCTGGGTTCTTCCCTGTCAGAGGACACTGGGTCCTGAACAGACACTAGAAGTTTTTTCTCCCTTGCATATTTAGGATCTGAGTCCTTCTCACCATTCCCACTGCCATCTGCATCATGGTTTCTACTTGTCACTGTCTACAATGGTTTTGTGTTGACATTATACAAAGATCACAGAGCAAAAATGAGTGGTGGTATGTGTGTGAGTGATTTCTCCTTAACAAAATGTATTCTTGGGAGATATATATATATATATATATATTTTTTTTTTTTAATCCCATTTTCCTACTCCTTCCATCAAAGCCAAGTAAGAGAGGAGTAAATAAGCTATATTATTTTAATGGAAGGAGACTGAGTTTCTGGGTTGATTTTTGGAAATTTTGTATGTAGGATACACAAGTTCCTACAGACTCATATCTTTTATTCAGCAAATATTCACTAAACGCATGGATTGAATTGGTCCCTGTGCCTGACTTCTTAGTGCTTACACCAGGCATCCTCAAACTACGGCCTGTGGGCCACATGCGGCCTGCCTAGGACATTTATCTGGCCTGCCAGGTGTTTTTGCCGCCGCTGCCTGTCCTGCTTAGCAGCTGACTCATCCCAGGGCCCCGCAATCTGGCCCCAATGGTCTGAGGGACAGTGAACTTGCCCCCTGTTTAAAAAGTTGGAGGTCCCCTGGCTTACACTCTAGTGGCAAAAGCAGAAGATAGCAAACTGACAGTAAATAAGGAGTTTCAACTGTGGTAAATACTGTGAAAAAAATGACCATTCACAGAAGAGCTTAATAGGTAGAAAGAGACCCTCAAAGTGAGTGCTTAGGACAGGGGCTCTGCTGTTGTGAGGGGCATCCCTGGCAAGAGGTTGGGGAAACTAGGTCACCAATATAAGGCACATGGCACTTTGCCCCATGCAGGGCTGGGGAAGGGAAGGTAAAGATGGGGATAAGGAAAGGGAGTGAGTCGGTATCTTTCTCCAAAACACAATCCTGCTGATCAGGATTGATGGAAGGCTGTTTGTCATAAATCTAGTGTTTAGGAAAGAGCCAGCGTGCAGAGGAAGGGTGAGCTGACCTGCAGAGGAGAGGGAAAGAGAAAGTGACCAGGATGGCCTCGGTCTGGGCCAGCAAGGCCTGGGCACCAGGGCACACAGGAGGTACTGGTGGCAGTTGGTGATTTTGGAAGCTGCCAGGAAAATAGCTAGACTGAGAAGCCGAGCACAGGTGCACTTGGAGCTGTGACTAGAAAGGATTGACCTCCTTTGAGCTAGAGGACACACTTGATCTTGGACAGAGGGTGGAAATTAAGAAGGAATGAGAGAACAGGGAAGTACTGCAATATGCCAAGGTCAGGGACAGGCTGAAGCATGATGACAGCTAGGGCCTGGGGGAATGGCTTTGTGCTCTGCACCGAAGCCAGCACAATAATGTGAGTCTCCACGGCACACTGCTGGGCCTTGCCATTCCCTCCCGTGGCCATGCAGCTCAGATCTGGGTGGAAACAGTGTGTGCGGCTGGCTAGAGAAGAGACAGGAGGGAGACCAAAATCCGCATCCTGTCTTTACTATGGTTGTCTCCGGGATTGTAGCAATGACTGAGAAAAGTTGCCCATTTCTTAGAGCTGCCTCTGGGCCTTGTTCATTTCATGAGAGCTGGGATGTGGCCCTGAAGGCAAGAAGGCAGATTCTTAGGTTTCCTTGTTTCAGGGTGAGTTACTGCCCTTTACAGCTAGATGTAAGACAGAGGTCCATATAATAGCTCCTCAATTTCATAGCCAGGTTGTGAGGGCCGTCTCATTATCCAGCATCACTTAATTGCCATTTCATTATTACTTTTGACCTCTAAGTCTTCATGTTAAATTATTTACTCATGGATTAAGTGATAAGTTCAAGTATCAGTTACTTTACTAACTTAGTTTGTCTTTCATTAATACTTAACCAGAGATTATCATTTATTTCTCAAATAGGAAATGCTGGTGTTTTGCTCTTTCACAAATAAGATTATACTTAAACTTATCAAAAGATATTTTTATATACCTTTTCCTGTAAAACTGACAGTAAAAAAATTGCACATATATTTGGCATAGGTAGACGAGTGAAACCATTGCGATAGTCAAGATAATGTCCTCACCCATCGTCCCCAAGATTTTCTCATGCCTCTTTGTGATGACTCAGATCTTACCTGCCTCTTAGCAAGCACTGATCTGCTTTCTGTCATTATAGATTCGTTTGCACTTTTTAGAATTTTATATAAATGTAATCATGCAATATATACTACTTGTCAGGAGTTGACTTTCTTCAAATAACATAACTGTTTTGAGATTCATCCATTTTGTTTGTGTTTTCATAGTCCATTCCTTTTTGTTGTTGAGTAGTATTCCATTATATAGATGAGATACAACTTGTTTATCGGTTTACTTGTTGATAGACATTTGGGTTGTTCTGGAGTTTTGGCTCTGAATATTCACATGTAAATCTTTGTACATTCATGCGCTTTCTTTTCTCTTGCGTATAAGTGTAATCACATGTCTCTGGGAACATGTCCTGAGTAATATGGTATTGGGTGATTTCATTATTGTGTGAACATCGATGTACTTACATAAACCTAAAGGATGTAGCTAGCCCCTACACATGTAGGCTAGGTGGTATAGTTTGTCCCTCCTAGGCTGTAAACCTACAGGGCATTTTATTGCACTGAGTACTATAGGCGATAGTAACATAAAGAGAAGTACTTGTGTATCTGAACATGTGTAACTATGACAAAGGTACAGTAAAACTACAGTTTAAAAGATTTTAAAATGGTGTATGTCTATAAGGCACTTGCCATGAATAGAACTTGCAGGATGAGAAGTAATTATGAGTGGTGGGTGAATGTGAAGGCCTAGAATGCTACAGTGTACTGCTGTAGACATCTGAAACATTGTACACTACAATAGATCTGTAAACAGTAAGTTAATTGCACCATTGTGTTATGACAACCATGATGCTACCAGGTGATAGTGGTTTTTCAGCTCCATCATAATGGGTAGGACCATCATTGTGTGGTCAGTTGTTGCTGAAACGTGGTTATTACTAAAAGTGTAGTGGCTGAGTCAAGTGGTAGGTGCATGTTTAGCTTTTTAAGAAATTGCCAAACTATAAAGAACTCAAGCAAATCAGCAGGAAAAAATCAAACCACCCCATGAAAAAGTAGGCAAAACACATGAATGGAAGCTTTTCAAAAGAAGATAGACTAATAGCCAATAAATGTATGAAGAAATGATCAATGTCTCTGATCCTCAGCGAGGTGAGAATCAAAACCTCAATGAGGTGTCACCTAACTTCAGTGAGAACGGCGTTTATCAAAAAGTCCCCAAACGGATGCTGATGTGGGTGCACGGAGAAAGGAACTCTTGTACATTGTCGAGGGGAGTGCAAACTAGTACAACCTCTATTGAAAGTCATATGGAGATACCTCTAAGAGCTAAAAGTAGACCTACCATTTGATCCAGCAATCCCACTATTGGGTATTTGCCTAAAGGAAAACAAAGACATTTTATGAAAAAGACACATGCACTTGAATGTTTTATGCAGCACGGTTCACAGTCTCAAAGATGTGGAATCAACCAACCCAATTCCTAAGTAGATTAATAAAATGTGGTTTAATATACTATGAAATACTACTCAGCCATAAACAAATGGCAAACTGATATCTTTTATAACAACCTGGATGGAATTGGAGACCATTCTTCTAAGTGAAGTATCCTGAGAATGGGAAAACAAATACCACATGTACTCATTATTAAATTGGAACTAATCAATCAACACTTAGATGCACATTTGGTAGTAAAACTCAACAGAAAGCAAGCAGGTGAGAGGGAAGGGGTAAATTCACACCTACATAGGTACAACAAACTCTAATCAGGTGATGGACACGCTTATAAGTTTGACTCAAACTGTACAAAAGCAATTCATGTAACCAAAGCATTTGTACCTTCATAATATTCTGAAGTTAAAAAATAATGCAACAGTGTTGAGAAGGAGGACTTTTAAGAGGTGATTGGGGCATGAGGGCAGAGTCTTCCTGAATGGATTAATGTATCACTGCAGGATTGGGCTCATTATCACAAGGGTGGCTGTGTTATGAAGTGAGTCTGGCTGTCTTGTGCACGTGTGTGCTCTCTCTTCTCCTGATGTCTTGGAATTCCACCTTCCACCAGAGGATGATTGACGTGCCCTGCAAGAAAGCCTTGCCAGATGCAAGCCTTTTGACCTTGTACTTTCTAGTCCCCGAATACATTGTTATTGTGCTTGCTATAAACAATCTATTATCTTTTAAAGATATTTAAATAACAAAAACAAGGGTTATATTCCCCCAAGTCATCTTTTCTGATTCTCTTAGTTTGTGTGTGTAGATCAAGATGGTCATATTGTATCCTTTACCTTCTACCAATGAGTCTAGGTGATAAAATCTTCTTTTTATATCTGAAAAAGTATTTGAAAAGTATTTTTTGCAAAGTAAAGAATTATAGATTGATAGTGGTTTTTATTTTTCTTTCATTACTTTGAAGATGTTGCTCCACTTTCTTCTACCTTCTGTTACTTTTATTTTTGTACCTTTGTGTTGTTTTTCTCTTGGCTGCCTTTATGATTCTTTACCATTGGTTTTTAGCAATTGGACTTAGGTATACATTGGTGTAGTTTTTTCATGTTTCTTATGCTTGGGGCTTAGATCTTGGAACTGTGGCTTTATAGTTTTCTTCCAATTGGAAAAATTGTTAGTGGTTATTTCTTTTTTTTATTATTAATTGATATCTGTATATATTAATGCAAACATGGGGTACATTGTACTATTTTCATATACAATTTGAAACACTTTCATCAAAGCTGGTTAACATAAATTTCATGTCATTTGCTTAATCATTGTATCAAAACATTTATATTCTAGTTCTAGAAAAGTTCAGAAAAAGTTTTAACTTTAAGAATTAATAGTATTATATGTACATATGCAGAAAAAAAAACTAAGAGAAAATTCATGTAAGTAAAAACTACTGCGTTAAAAATAAAAACAAGATAAAAAAAGGAAACCTATTAATCTCCCACAAGTAAAGAAATTGAAATAATAATAGTCTTCTCTAGAGTATTACAACTAAGAAAATTTATAAATTATGGTTTTTAAGGGGAAGAGTTTTCGAAAACAGTAATTCTATAGCTGATGGTAGTCAATTATATTTGAAAGTAAGGAACGAAAATTAAATTATCAGGATCCAGCAATGAAGTACAAAATAATCACTTCATAAGTTATATCAAATATTCAGTTTTCAACAACAATATTGAATAAATTAAAAAGTATATAAATATTCAAAAAATGTGGCTAATGTACAGGAAAATATAGCAAGCAACAGAAACTGGTTTTCAGTGGGTTAGATATTAGGCATAGAAGACAAAACTTAAAAAAAGCTATTAGAAATATGTTGAAAGAACCAAAAATAAATATATTGAAAGAATATGTTACTGTAATTATTATGATATTATTGTAAAGATATGATTATAGTGGCTCAATAAAGAGAGAGAAATTATATTTTAAAAAAGACAAATGGAAGTTCTAGAGTTGAAAAGCACACTGGTTTAATGAAAAATTGATTATAACAGTTCAACAGTAGGTTTGAGAAAATAATCAGCAAACATGAATGTAAACAAATAGAGATTATCTGATCTTAATACCAAGGAGGAAAAAAGGATAGAGAAAAATAAACTGAGCCTCAAAGTAATTTGAAATATCAGTAAGTAATCAATGTCCACATAATGTGAGTGCCAGAGAGAAGAAAAAAGAAAAGTAGAAAATATACCATAACCATCCCAAAATTGATGAAAATACTAATCTACACATTTACTAAAGTCAGTGAATTTCAAATAGGGCATACAAACAAATCCATACCCTGAGATTCCACAGCCAAAATCTTGAATGCCACTTTAAAGAGACAACCCTAAAAGCAGAAAGAGAAGAAGAAGTCATCATATTGAAGCTCATCCCAATCACAGTAACAAAAGACTTCTTATGAGATGCAATGGAGACCAGAGATATATGCAAGACATTCAAATTGTTGAAAAAGGAGAAAAAAGAATTCTATTAGATGCTTATAACTAGCAAAACTGTGCTTTCAAAATGAAGATGAAATAAAAGCACTTTATTTATTTGTTTAGCATTTAAACAAAAATAAAAATGTTTGTGGCTGAAAGACCTGTCTTAAAACAGACCCTAAAGGAAGTACCTCAGACTGAAAGGAAGTAACACAATGCAGAAATTATAACTCATGCCCAAAAAGGAAAAAAAAAAAAAAAGGAGATTGCTAGTTAGAAGGTGAATAAAATAACTTTTCTAATTACATATTTTCTTTTTCTCCTCATTTACTAAGAAAAAAATTGCAAAAAATGCAGTCTATAAAATTGTATCATTGTATATATAACATGTAGAAATGTGAGATATTTGCAATAACAACAAAAATGAGGGAGAGAGGAACAAACTGCCAATGCATCAGAAGGAGAAAATGGAAGCAAATCATACATTGACTTGAAAGTAGAAACAATAAAAAAAAAAAAAATAGAAACAATGAGAAACAAAGAGAGTAAATAAGAAGGTTAAAAATATATAAATATATTTGTACTTTCTTCTTTGTTTCTTTAAAAGATATAAGATTATACAATGCAACAGTTAACTATAAACCATAGTTTATAGGTTGTAACTACATAGGCAAATTATATGTGACAATAGTAGCACACAGGTGTGTGTGTGAGGGGACTGTGGGAGGGAGATTGAGCCATGTAGGAATTTTTATACCTCCCTGTAATTAGGTGTATAAATCTAAAGTAGATTATGATATTTATAGTGCGAACTTTAGATATATATTGTAAGAAAATAACTTAAAATAGGCTAATAGTCATTAAAGGAGTTTAAAAATTACACTGGAACATACACAAATAATGGAAAAGAAGGAATAAGAAAAATAAAAGAGAGAGACACATGAGAAGAAAATCAAATGAATTGTTAATTCAACCATACCAATAATAAAAGTAAATAAGGATGGATTTTATAACACAATCAAAAGTCAGATACTATAAAACTAGATTTTAAAAATCCAACTGTATGGCATCTACAGTAAACATACTTTAGATTTCAATATGCAAATATTTTGAAATTAAAAAGATGGAAATAGGTACATGATGTAAATTGCAATACAAAAAGAAAGAGACTATTATGCTATCTTGAGACAAAATAAGATTTAAGATAATAACTCTTACAGGAGATGAAGAGGAGCATTTGATGATAATAATAAGATGAATTTACTAAGAAGATATGTCAATGAAAAGTATGTATGCACTTAATAACAGCACCTTAAAATTTATGAGGCAAAACGGGAAGAATGGAAGGGAGAAATTTACAATGTAACAATATATGCAAATGGACAAAATAAAATATTCAAGAATGGGGATTAAATATAATATGTATTACAATTATTTTAGCAGGACCTGAAGTACTACTCCAACATTTACCAAAGGGTTTTTTCAGTTATTATTAGAATTTTTCTGAAACTAATTCTTGATAACATAAATTTATAGTATAATGTTTTGATTGTCCAAAACATAAACCTGTACGAAATCAGGTTGATGGGTAGAATGAGTTTAAAGTCATTAATTCATTTTCTTCAATGGAAAGTCTATAGACATTTCTTTGAAATTTTGACCTTAGAAAAATGGTATTTTATAAGTTTTATTTTTAAATTAATGACAGCCATTATCAGAATTAAAAGAAAGTTTCCAGAAATAATAAATAAAATCAAATACATATTTACATTTGACCTTTAAAAAAGGCAAACAAAACAATACTCAGAATTCTTGAAATCAATAAGAAAGATGACAGAAAAATTATCCCTATTATAACAAAAACAAAATAGTTAAATGTCATATTGAAAGACTTCCTTTTTCAAATTTGGTTTAAAATATTAAAATAAACCATATACTTTGTTAAAGGGAGACTGACAAAGCACAATTTACGTTAAATACAATAGGAAATATATCTCTATGTCTATATGTCTTTTTTATTTCAGATTAATATTAATGTATAAATAATTAGGTTACAATGTTTGCACTTGTTAAGTAGAGTATATATGTAATCTATACAAATATGCTCTGGCATACAAAACAAAAATAAATCAATCAAATATTTAGTAGAATCAAGTGGGAGTTCAAAATAAAAAATGATACATTGATCAAATATCTTTTATTTGTTTCATAAAATTTAATATAGAGAGAAATCACCTGGACGTCTTTTTAAAATGGAAGCCTCTTGGCCGCAGGTCTCTGATGGGCCTGAGATAGGATGTTTCCGACAAGTTTCCAGGAAACGCTGCTGCCGGGGTTGAGACCACACTGTGTGCAGAACAAGCATATATTCAATTATTTGTCCCTTGAGACAATTCATTTCCCTACGGTTCAACGAAAATAGCAAAGTATGTAAAATAACATCTTATATAATATGAAATATATCAGAAGAAAATGGTTGCTTGCAATATGAATAAAATACCTATTTTCTTCTTCTAATTTGACATTCAAAATCAAGGATATTGATTGCACACATATGCTGAAAAATATTAAAACTCAGTTTGTAAACCATCAATAGGGGCTGAAGGAACAAATAGATGGTTAACATAGTTTCTTTTCTTGGAAAGCAAAAATGGGTTAGTATACAGGATTCATATCAATAATGAAGCTTTTAATTTAGCACTTGTACTAGTAATTATTTTTATGTTTTTGGAAGAAATCAAAGTAATCACTTTATTTCATCCACAAATAAGGCATTCTACAAAATTTTTAAATCAATATTCAAAAGTTGTGTCCTCTCATTACACACTGGCAGTGTATTAAAGCATGATTAATTTGCCACTCTGATTCAACTGTATCTTGAGACTATTAATAACTCTTAACAATGAGCAGAATATGATTTTTGCATTATTTACTCTTTATTCCAATGTCTTGAAACATAACAGAGGGTGAGAAAATAAAGTAGGGTGACATTCCATGTTTATATGTTTCATAGCCTAAAAGATGTTTGTCAAAGGTACATGGCTTGTTCAGTAACATGGGAAGATCTACTGAGAAATGTATTGCCAGAGAATTTCAGAGATTTCAGGAGAAAGTACCATTCTTAAAAAGTCATCTTTACGCACAGGAATAGATTTTTGGATAAGTCCAACATCCACCATTTGGGTCATTTATAGTTCAGTCAATTGAACATCTAGTGTTTAACTATATTAGGAAGAGGTTAACCATATTTAGGTTTCTTTAGATTTTTATTATTTTTGTAACAAAATATTAAAAGATGTTTTGTGGTAAAATAGCTTGCATATTTTGATTCCAATTTTGTAGCTGGCTGACTTTTAAAATGGAAAATGTATTGAAGATTAATCTTCCATTTCAATGAAGCTGGCCACGTCCAGAAGAGAGGGAGCAGGATTAAAGCCATCTTCGGCAATGGTGGCAATAAATAGATACTTCTCTTTAAGAAAAAAGCACAAAAATTTACAATTATATGAATATTCAGCATCTCTCTTTTATGAAGCACTCAGCTTTCACAGATGTATGTACCCAGGGAAGCCGAGGTGGGGCTCCAAATTTCCCACTTCTGTTTCACATATGAAATATTCAAGAAGGCAGTGCCTGTGGCTCAGTGAGTAGGATGCAAGCCCCATATACCGAGGGTGGTAGGTTCAAACCTGACCCTGGCCAAACTGCACCCCCCAAATAGCCAGGCATTGTAGGGGGAACCTGTAGTCCCAGCTACTTGGGAGGCTGAGATAAGAGAGTTGCCTAAGCCCAAGAGCTGGAGGTTGCTGTGAGCTGTGACACTATAGCCACTTTACCGAGGGTGACAAAATAAGACTGTCTCTAATATAAATATATATATTCAATGAATAGAGGTTTTAAAACCTTCATTTTTTTCTTAATTAGAAAACTTAAAGCCAGATAGGAAAGGTTTTTTCTGAAATCACATAGAGGAGAAATCACAGGTTATATAGAAGGTAAAAATTTATGTTCAAATATTGAAAAAATTAACATGTGAAAGTGAAATAATTCACTCAAGGGTCCCCATAGGAAAGCGATAGTATGAGTGAATAGAAGATGAAAGTTACAGAAAAATAGAATATTATTCTATTCTATTCAACTTACGCTGCCTGAAGATTAGATAGGCTACCCTAGGGAGTAGTGATTTCCCCAGGTATGGAGATGCTGAGAAAGAATCTGGAATTGCAATCTTGGTGGTGACATAAAGAAGATGAAACCATTTGATCAAAGGATGGATGAGGTGTAAATTTCAGCTATATGAGTTCGTAATTTATTATGTATGCGTGAAAGTCGCCTCCTTTAGTTTTTGCTTTCCAGGCTGTGATAGATTTTTCTGTAAGCAAATTTATAAGTGGCTTAGTGCTCCTGGTCCAAACAGAATCTTAAGGTTTTCCTTCGATGAATACTTTGTATTTCTCCCATTATCTCCCAGGAAATGTATGCACATATCATAAAATTACTTATCTTTACATTTTCCCTGTCCAAATCTTGTGGCTATCATAGCAACTAAATTTAACTCAAATGCTAGCTTCAAATTAGAGTTAGTGGTTACCTAAAGGTTGTATTAAATATAATTCTTAAATGTAGTCTGGGTAGAAAAATGAGAGTAAAATCTTTTAAAACAGTAATCAGGTATCTCTGCTGTTAAGTCAATAAATTAATGGCTACTTTGGTGTGTGTTAAGAAAAAAACATGGTCAAAAATTCAATGGATTAAAAATACACAAAACTGCATTAGAAATTTATTGTGTTAACTCTTCAGGTACGATTTTTGAAGTTCAAAAATTCTTGTTTGAATTTTTAGAGAAGTAATCACTTTTAAACCTTTTTGCATCTTCTGATTTCACCAGGCTTATGAAGGCTTTATCCATGTATTCATACACAGAGATCATAGGATGGGATTACTACAATATTTTCATAAACCTAAACTTTCTTCTTAAAAAGAATGTGCTTCTATGTGCTCTATTTGTGTTTTCCTTCTTACATTTCTCTATAAAAAATTGTATATATAATTCTCTATTTATATATTGTATACATATTTTTCTATGTAATTACATTTTACAATCAACATCATATCTCATATTAAAAAGTAGGAAAAATTATGTGTGTTTTCACACTGGATTCTGTACATGTGGAGGATAAAAGAGTCATTGGATGAAACACAGGAGCCATCATTAATAATGGGTGTGTATATGGCATGGGAAAAGCATACATAGTGGTGTGATAGTATCGGGTGTATTCTGCTACGAATATGTATATTACAAGGTTTATGGTACAATCACAACTATTTTAAATCAATTTTTCAAGTTTTAAAATATTAAAAAACTCTTACTTTTATTCTTATTAATATCATCAAAATACAATCTATAGCTTATATTTTTTAATTTAAACGTTACCAAGCATCATGCTATATATAAATAGTGAAGGCAGCACAGGTCACAGAAAATTATTTGTATACACTTTTTCCTTGAACACAGAAGAGATTTTACTATCAAAACTCATTACATTCCTGATTTGCCATGTCTCAATATATGGAATTTGTTATTCTTTGTGTAAACATAGCACTGCTCAATGCAAAATGGAAAGGGAGAATTGTGTTTGTAATCTGACTGCACTAACTGTTGATAGCCAATTTTCTTTTCATAAGTTATGATCATATATGCAACCCTCCTCTGTGTGCTAAAATGGTGGCATACAAAAGCTGAAAACAAAACTCAAGTGTAAAGTATGGAAATGGTGAGGTAGCTTCATGTCTGTTCTGCATCAGAGATCTTGGATGAAAATATCCTTGGTAACTAATCAATCATAATTTAGACTGGTGGTTCTCAAAAAGGTTTAATAAATAATATTGTCACATTATCTAAAGACAAAGGTATTCTGTTTTCAAAAACTCAGGCAGAAAAAATTCATTTTTTTCTCTGAAAAGAGAAGACAGATCTGATTTTTTTAAAACATAGGATTGCAACTGAACTTAAAAAGATTCAAACTTAGATACCAGATGGAATTTTTAAAAGCACTTAAGCCCAAGAGAAAAGTTTATAAGATTCTTTAGACACTTTCTAGTTGATACATAGAAGAAAGCAGCATCAGGCTGTGATAGGTGGGTAATAAAGGAATAAGGGAATAAAATTATTACAAATAAAAATTAAATGGCTTTTGGAGATTAGTATTTAAAAGCAGGGGGAAGGGTCCAAGATGGTGCACTAGAAGGAATCTTGTTTGTGAGAGGAACAAAAACTTCTAGTAGATGCCCACCTACAGACAGAGCCTCCTGAAGAGAGCAGAGTGATCATCAGAGAACTGACAGGAGATGCTCAGAGTGAAGGAAACAGGACAGGAAGCTTCACTGACCAAGATCGGAAGGTACCTTGTGGAGACTGCTACAGGTGGGGAAGTGATAAAAAAGAGAGTCCCAGGGTCCCAGAATCCCTGTAGGACACTATAGCTCAAGCTGTGAGGGGCTTCTCACCACCACCACAGGCTTCCGTGTTGAGGGGAACTGCTTAGAAGTTGTATAGTGAAGTTACATCAGAGAAAAACAAAAGATTTCAAAAGATTTTCACTGGTCTCGGTTCTGGGTGCCACTCTGAGCTCTCGAGTCCAGAGCTCCCAGTTTACTTAGGGAATGGACTTCAGTGAGGCTGCCCTCACATCGCCCCTTACCAGGCTGAGGAGGGAGAAGAGAGAGCAGGTGCGCTCTCATGCCTAGGACTGGGAACTGAGGGTCCCTCCACCAGGGAACACCAGTAGAGTTCAAAGGGTCCTACAGTAGTTGCCTTGGTGGAACATGGATGAGGAGAGAGCCCCAGCCATCCAGTGGCACAGCCCTTCTGGTCCTGAACAACAACAAATCTCCCCAGGCATACCAAAGGCTCACATACCCCAAGACCTGTGTGTCAACTGGCAGGCCACACCCCCGTGGTCCCATGTGCTGACAAGAAAAAGAAACCTCCTAGCACTGTGAGCCACATGAAGGTGCATCTCCCTGCAGACCTAAGCTCCATGCAGCCCCTATGGCTGTGAGGATCAACCAGCAACACAAGCTTCCCAGTTTTGCTTTCTTGTTGGAGGGGGCCACACGCCACAGCACTGCAAAGAGACACGATGAATGATATCATGGATATGCAAAATATTGTCTGGGAATATTGTAAAAACTGGTGTACAAACAAACTTTAAAGCCCAGAGGAAATGAATAAATTTCTGGAAACACACAATCTCCCAAAATTGAATCCAGAAGAAGTAGAACTTCTGAACAGTCTAATAACAAGAAGTGAGATTTAGGAAGACAAAAACTTTTCCTGGACTCCCTCCTAGTGACTCCAAAAGCCTTTGAACAGACATAGTGACAACCAAATTTTATCAGACCTACAAAGAACAACTTGTACCTATCCTACAGAAATTATTTTATAACATTGAGAAGGAAGTAATGCTCCCTAACTCATTCTATGAAATCAGTATCACCAAAGCCAGGAAAGGAAACAAAAAAGGAAAACTACAGAGCGATAACTCTTATGAACAAGATGCAAAAATCCTCAAAAACAAAACACAAAACAAGTAACACTAGCACACTGAATTAAACAACACATCAGAGAAATAATTCACCATGATGAAGTGGGTATCAATCCAGGGATGTAAGTCTAGTTCAACATATACAAATCAATAAAAGTAATTCACTACATAAACAGAAGCAAAAACAGAGACCACAGGATGATCTCAATAGATACAGAAAAAGCAGTTGTTAAAATACAGTATGTTTTCGTGTTTAAACTCCTTACCAAATTTGGCATAGAAGTAAAATACTTCAAAATTACAAAAGCCATTTCTAACAAACCCATGGCCAACTCAATACTCACTGGGGAAAAGTTGAAAGTGTTCCAACTAAGAACTGAAACAAGATGTCCACTGTCATCACTTCTATTTGACACAGTATTGGAAATACTAGCTAGAGCAATCAGACAAGAGAAAAAAAAAAAATGAAGGGGCATCACACCAGAAATAAGAAGTAAAACTATCCCTGTTTGCTGATGATATGATCTTGTATCTAGAAAACAAAAAGGCTCTGGCAAAAATTTCCTGGAATTGATAAATATATTCAGCAATGTCACAGTTTGCAAAATCAATGTAAACAAATCCATATCATTTCTTTATGCTAATAGAAATCAAGCAGAGAGTCAAATTAAGGAATTGATTCCATTCACAATAGCTACAAAGAAAATAAAATAATCAAAGAGGAATTTATTTACACAAGGAGGTAAAAGATTTTTTCAAGGGAAAGTACAAAATACTAATGAAAGAAATCACAGATGATACAAACAAATAGAAAAACAGTCTTGCTCATGGATTGACAAAATCAACATTGTTAAAATGTCCATGTTGCCCAAAGTGATTCACAGATTAAAAGCAATTTTCATCAAAATACCAGTGTCTTATTTTATACATCTAGAAAAAAAATCATAAACGTGGAACTAAAAATAAACCTGAATAGCCCAAGTAAACCTAAGCCAAAGTACAAATCTGTAGGTATCATATCAACTAACTTCAAATGATACTACAAAGTTATATTAACCAAACAGCATGGTACTGGCGTGTAAAAGTAGACACAATGACCAGTGAAACAGAATACAGAAACAGAAATAAAACTATTTGCCTATCATCAGTGAATTTCAACAAAGAAGACAGCCATATACACTTGGAAAAAGAAGCCCTGTTCAGGCTCAGCGCCTGTGGCTCAATCGGCTAAGGCGCCAGCCACGTACACCTAAGGTGGCGGGTTCGAATCCCCAGCCCGGGCCCGCCAAACAACAATAATGGCTGCAACCAAAAAA